>JAECUM010050469.1:0-12275 GCA_016617855.1 Megalonaias nervosa | reverse complement strand
AAAAAAAAAACATATAAACTGTCAAAGTAGAAACATTGAAGATGCAAGGGATAACTTTAAATATCGAACCTTTTCAAGGAGGTCTATACCTCCTAGAACATCAAATGATATGTAATTGTATTTTAAGATCTGCCCCAGTTTATTTTTGTATGTCTTTTCAATGCAGAAGATACAGGACACCACAAACATTGGATCACAGACTTCCGTATACTTTAGAATTCCAAATTCCAAAGAAAAGGTGTTTAAGAACATTTCTCAATAATATTGTAGTAATATGGTACATCTTATAGGGAGCAATGTAATTTACTTCTGTATAATTAATTACATAAGCGCAGATGAACGACTTTACTGTTACTATTATTTACATAACAGGTGATTCCCTATGCTGAGGTGGAGAATCTGAATGAGTCGCTTGAAGTGAAACTGGAAAGCAAAGAGGAGTTGGATGCATTTCTCAAATTTGAACATGAGCTGGGGCATTGTATTTTCTTTGGGTGAGGAAAAATTATATGTTCATATAATGATTTGGTCAATACATGTTTCCAAACTACGCGAGACAATATTTAAACGGAGTAATTATCAGTGTCCTGATCAATATACTGATTGTTATGTAGACATCCAGGGCTCCCAGTGTAATTGCACTCAAAAACATAATACTGGTACAATACGGTTTTGAGCTTTCTTATATCATGTTGTGCAAAAGTTCACTGATATACTCCAGTTAACGGTTTCTTGTTCTGCATAATGTTTGATATTGGAACACATGCTTCGCTTTAAATATTTGTCAGCTCTTAATATAAATTTTAGCTCTGTGAAGTATACCGGTATGTATGATTTTATTATGTTTGGAAACATCTTTGGCGGATTACTTCTATATTCCAAAAAGTTAAATCTTGTATTGCCAGTTTAATGTGCATTCTATTGAAAATAGCTAGTATCGTTTTTTGCAAACTGGTCTTTGAGTTACATTCGTAAGATAAATGAAGGAAAGGTGGAGCAAATTTTCAGATAACATGGACTGAGTTTCTTCTAAGTTTTTTTGTTTGGTACTATTCGCATAATGCTCAAGCACGTCAAAACTCCAAGTTTAGATTTCCTTTTCATCGCAAATTTCAGTTGTTCAGTAAAATAAAAAACTATATGAACAACATTTTGTACAGAATTTATCTATGATTGTTGTGGATCAAATGTGTAAAAAAAATAAAAGTGGGTAAGACCTACATAAGAATTGCATTTTTATAAGAACTTCTTTTCATAATTGTCAATAATTCAGATATTAATTTACATTGGATACTTAGTATCTGCAAATTATATATATATATATATATATATATATATATATATATATATACCCTAGTAGACAGTTATATATTTTGCTGTTTATGTTTTTAATATTACATGGTGTCTAGCACTGAAATACTAAGAGCCCATGTCATGCTGGATCCGCAGTGGCTGATAGAAGGATTGAAGGTTTGGATTACATCAGATGAATTTATAAAGAAACACCCTAAACTGACTGATCAGTGGTACAACTTTACAAAGACTGGGCGGCTTACGGAGGAACTCATAGGTATATTCCGATCGAGACACTTTGAAGAGCTCACTTACTTCCATCATCCATACCCAATCACTGCCTTCTAGATTGTTGAAAATTTAGAACTGTTTCCTTTGAGCTGCTCTTTTCGTGAGGGCTTTATCCCGATGGGGAACAGTTCATTAGTGTGTCAGTTTTGAATGTTTACTCTCTTACATAGCTTTATTACAAACTATAAATGTTACATCACACTCTTGTATACTCTGTGTTATGTGATCAAATGTAAAATTATGTTCAAATCCTACCCTTTGACAGCTTTACTTCTAACATATATATGCACGCTATATGCGTAGCGCTGAACATATATCTGGTCATTGTGATGTTATGAGTTTGTGTTCACCTGGGTTATACTAACAAGAATAATTGATGACATTGGGGTTAACACAAGCCGGACATTCATTTGCATCACGTGAAAACATCCAATTTTGTATGTGGTCATTATAACCAAGTATATAATTTTCTTGCAAATACGAGATATATTAATGTCATTTGAAGATATATATATATATATATATATATATATATATATATATATATATATATATATAATGTAGTACTCAGCGCGCAAGAATTTGGGCAATTTCTCTAAACTTTCATTGAATAATGCGAACAAATCTCAATGACTGATATCAAAGTTAATTCATAGGATAATGAATACATCGTTGTATTTGTAAATTATAATTGGTATTCTACAAGATTATTCCATTACATGAAGAAAGAGATTGATGTTATTCATTTTACATATTTTCTCTGCATGTACTAACATATCTTGCCTGAATATAAACTAGAGATGTATTTGTGCGTGTAGCACAAACATTTGAGAGGCTTCTGGGCGGAGCTGTGTTTGCATCGTCTTTGTAAATAGGCAGATATGCATGATTGCACATTGGTCCTTGCCTTAAAATTATGATAACAATAGTTAACAGCATAAGTAGAGAAGCTCATGTTACTGATGTACGCTTCCTTGTGCCGCAAGCGTCACATTTGTTAGATATAATTTTCCAGAGCTGCTATGGTCAGAACACCCAGAATTACATGAACATCAGAAACATCTGCTCAATGTAATGGAGAAGCTTAACATCATTGCTAAGGCACCTGTAAAAGACAAACAGTCAGCAAAGGTATGTTTCGTTTTCATACTCTATTTTTATGTATCTTTATAGTTATCCCTTTATTAACTTCAGTGAGAGCATTAATCTGTTTGGAAATCTAACACAACATATACCTGTGTTGAATTATATGTAGAAACGTATGTATGTGTATTTTTTGCAATGTGTGAAAAAGTTTAAAGGTGTGTTCTTTCTTGTCAACATTTGTATATTGATATTTAAAACATCTGGTTTTCTATACAGAAGAAACAACCAGCTGTAGCTGTTAACAGTCTCATAATAGTAATACAGTTGTTACGTGTGCTAAATTGAAACGATGCAAAAAGTGAGTATTACAATGCCAAACAGATAATAAATGTTGATTTTGGTATTATTCAGGCTCATTTTGCATTTTTATTTCTTGCATTTACTGCTTAAGATCTATGTGACAATACATGCAAAGTTTTTGTTTGAGAAATATTGAAGAATTGGCAAGAAAGCGTTAAATATTTGGTCACATTACAAAAACAACTTGCAAATTGATCTGATTCGTAATCTTCTCAGCAGTCAATCATACAAAGGAATATAATTGAAACCGAGACAAGGGATATGAAAAGGACTATATGCAACAAATACTCCATATATTCATTAATGTTTATATTTTGCGCAAAAGTAAATTTAGACAGTAATTAATCCAGTTAAATCATGAACCATTGTTTGACCAATTAATACAAGTCTGATAAGGAGTGCAAGAACAATACTAGTATCCAAAATATCAATACACACCTAGGGTGTATGCTATTTTAGAAATCAGATGTCAACTAGTAGGGTTTTAATAGTGGGTTTAGACTGAGGTTACCGCTTAGATCACAACCTTAATTCGAAATAACCTTCGCTCATTTTCATAAAAAGTCAAATGCTATTCACACGCGGCGTATTATAATCACAGAAAGTTAAAGTGATCATTATGTGAGCATAAAAAAGAACAGTCATAAGGGATAGAGTCTATTGCCAAGATCCTTAATAACAAAACTGTCATCATGACTCCACAATGGTGAACATGTCTTTTGAGTGTCTGACGTAGCAAATTTTTTTGGTCACATTTATGTATAACTTTATTTTTCAAAAGGAAATGACTCGACATTCTCAGTTTATAGATACGCTACCTCGCGGTTTCATACTTGTGCTCGCAATTGTCTTTAATTTTCCGTTTCCGTCAACACAATCTTGAACCCGGCCAAGGTAATCATTTTATATTATTTTATCCTCACAGCTACAGAATAGATTTTGGTAATCCTAGTGAGACTAGTTCGCGCTGCTTTGTTAGGTTCGGAATAAATAGGTATTCAAGCATGCAATCGTATCAACAATAATCCCTTTTTTGCACGTATGTTGGAGGTTGTTACCGCAATTCCTGCAACAAATAGACCAACATCAACTGCTATTCCAAGCCCGCACATAGCATCTGCAAACACATACATGCTCCTTTTATTTCATGATCAAGGTGGTATTTCTTGTTGATTTAATCTTGTAGTTGTTGTTCAACTTGGATTATTTTTTCCACATTGATCGACTTGAGAGTCCGTCAAAGATTTGTTCCTTTAAGAATGCAGTTGTGGAATGCAATTAAGTGACAGGTATACCCGTTCGGGACGCGTGCACCTCTAGCCATTATCCCCTATTTGCTGCCATAACCGTCATACTATCATAACAATTATATCTGCCCGAAGAATATTAGAGTGTTCTACCATTATCCGTTCTTGTTACCTTGTAATGCGGTCGCTTAGGAAGATACTTGTTGAAATCGTACTTGTTGTATTAAACGCATGTTCATCTTTTACCCAATATCTGTTACACTGACTTGTTGAACAATAGTCGAGATCTCTCTTTTCGCTGTTGAGTCAATGTTGTTTTAACATATGTATTGACAAATGTAACCGGTATGGGTTCAGGGGTGAATTCCACACCAGAGTTTTTACACCTGATGGTGCAGTCAGCAACCGGACATTTGGTTCCGTTTCATGCTTCAAAACCAAGCTGGCCTCGAGATTGTCATTGTCCATGAGGGTGACTTCAGCTGCTGATTTATATTCATCTCTTAAAGAGATTATAGTTGAGTGAAAACGATTAGCACCACTGTGAAGCAAATTCGTGAAGAATTGGAACAAAATCACCATCGATGCTATCAACACTGGGCAGCTGATCCAACACCGTGCGCAAACTCCACAACTCATCATCAAGGTCAGAATCCATCATGTATATGAAATAAATCTTTTTTTAAACGTAAACACCAAAGACGGTTAAGAACACGTCCTGGTAAATAGTGAGTCCATCAAACTGAATTTCATATCCGATGACCAATGACACCGATATTGTATATATGGACGATTCTCGGATACTATCGTCTTTGGTAATACGCGTTACAGGACTCACCACTATCGACAATATCAATGATTGTTGTCATTGACCCCTCTTGCCAAAGAAAATCCATTACGATGAGTAAATATGATCCTGACTTGAGCAAATTTAAGATGCGGAACTTAGGCGCATCAAAAACGTCTTAATTAAAATGAAAACAGGCGCTGTGTCGGGCACGTCAGAGATTTCTTCATAAACATCTGGTTTTGTTATAGCATCAGCATTATCGAAATTGCCCTTCATAAAAGCAATCAGCGTACCAGAGCCGTTGGTTCGTCCAATTTTACGGATCACAGCAAAATAATCTGAGAAAGTACATCTCTCCCTACTAACATTATCTTATATGAACGCCTTAGATTTTTATGTTTAATAGTTCGATCATGAAAACCAACAGGCTAACCGCGTTCCACATCAACAACAACCCAACTGGTAAACTCAGTCAAGTCTGCTTTAGTGGCAAACATGTTCAGATCCATATCACCACCATATCTAGCTGAATTATGTTCATAAATAATTAATATACATTTTCTATGATATTAAATGTACTATGATGTAAAATCTAGGTTAAATAATTAACACCATCACTTAGCGGTGCAAGAACATGTGAGTCGGAAGATAATAAATGATTACCTGTCACTACATATGCAACCCACTGAGTGACAGGTCATGTTGCCAAATCCATGTTAAAGGTGTATGTCTGGCACAATGGATAGAAGATCATTTCGGATAAAAATGTCAGGAAAATACTTAACAGATTTTACCATCGGGAATAAATCAACATTCGTTAATCGACACCTGGCCTTTTGTGTAATTGAAGACCACGACCTGATTGTATTTTGCATAATGTTCCTGGTAATCAAAGGACTTTTCAAATTTTTATTTCTATGCGACTCTCAATTTTATTTCTCAAAACCATTCCTCATCATGATCTGATCGTCTGTGGCACCATTGTTTATCAATAATACTGAAATTAATGTTTGTTCCGATCCACTAAGACTGGTACAACCCATATTAAATGCAGGATCTGGATTGAACCAAGGCTTAGACATTATAGATTTTGTCAAATATATTTTGGGTGACTGTCCTAATTCACTTCCCTAGGGCAGATTTATAATTGCTGAAACAGAGAGTCATTGTTAAGCGGCTTCATAAAAAGCCTGCAAGCCAAGGCTGACATTGCTCTATTGATAGTAGTGTAATCGCATTTGGTTGAAAACCTTAAGTCAAATGATTTTAGTGTTTGTCAAGTCAATAATTGTCGCAGTCGATTTTGCATAGATTCAGTCTATCCCATTCCCGAATCGATTCGCACCAACATTTGTAATACCATCAACGACTCGCATTGACACTTGCCACTTGCTTATCGATTGTTGCAGTGTGAGAAGATACGGTGGTGAGTACCAATGGTGCCCTTGCAAACAATCCATTAGAAAAAGCAAAATCCAGTTCTGCAATATATTATGTAAATGGATTTCCTCTTGTTAACAACATGCACTGGCATTACACGTAAACGTAATACTTTCATTATATCAGGTCGATCTCTAGTGTACATTTGCATTGTCAACGTTTCACCATGACGAAATAAAATATGTTCATCTTCATTAACAAAGCCTAATCGAATAAATACCAATCGTTTATTACGTCAAACTGATTATTTTTCCTGCAGGAAGTTCAATATTATTCGAGGTGGCACAAATACTGGCTGAAAACTCAATGATTGTTTTGAACTATTTCATCGAAACTGTTTTGATCTGATAATATTCCAGCTGTTATTTAATCATAATGACAAAAATTTAATGTACAGTATGTGCTATTCCCAGCGTTAGCGATGTCATTATGTTGATGACATTGTGATCATCAACCTAGCAACCTGGGTTGAATTTACTGCAATACGTTGTATCACAACATAAATTTCATGCAAAGAACACAGTGTCTCATTGATTTCATACATAAGTCATCAATGTTTTCTATGAATTCATGAAGTAGTGTGTAAAATGTTTTTCAATCCACATGGGTTTGTTCATGGGCGTTGTTGCTCGCATGAATTGATCCGACAGTAATTTCCAATCAAACAGCAGCCTCGTTAGGATCGTACCAACGGATTTTCCTTTCTTTTCTTGGTTGTTATTCATCTTCTTCCCATAGAGATGTGCTATAATTTGATAGGAAACATTGATTTAAATTATTCACTGGAATTACAAAATGCTCTTTGCTGTTTGGACTAAAAGACGTCCTTCTGGATGAGTTTCCTTTCTGGACTATATCATTGTCCTACACCAATGCGCGATCACGCCAATTGTTCTCCAATTTCTCCAAAGTCGTATTTGACAATAACAATTGTCGTTAGAAAGAATCCTATAGTTTCTGTGTTTGTTGTGTTGCTTTGTTAAAATCTTTCATGCGTTTAGTTATTTATCGAATTCGACTCAGTTATTCTTCTGTTCCCGGTCAGGATGCCACCTGTTCCACTGTTGATCTTATTTCGTATTTATGATCCTCAGCACGTTTGCTGATATTGTTCAGTGTTTGTTGAAAACCTGCTGTGAAAGGTTCTGGCGCAACTTGTCCCTGTAACATATCTTTGACACTTTCGGAGCCTTCTATAACATTACTGATCAATTACTGGTGTTCATGAACAGCTGTACGGCGTAGCTGTTCATACTCTCCTAAGACACCACTGGCAAAAAGAGGCATTTCATGTGGTTAGCATGATTGTTTAACTGTTTTGTGAGACACAATCATGCCTCAGATGGCTAGATATATTTCTTCTGGTCCACTTGTCAATAATGAAACACTTTTGGGGTCCTTGGTGACCTCAGCAAGCTTGTAGCACGAAGCATCCCATGTAAAATCGGAGATCCACAGTGTCAATCGAACTCTTGCATACCCTTGTGCTTCAGTAGTACTACATGTCATCAACATGCTGCAGGTACGTGTGCTTTGTGAAAATATTATTGCAGGATTCATTCCGTTTTGAATTAGCACAACGTCGTGCAAGGCAAGATTATTTTTACTTGAATCCAAATCGTTAATATTAGGCGCTTCATCAATTGTGGAAGAGAAATGAATGACGGACTACAAATTGTTTCTCAGCATTTTCTTTGAATCTTTGAAAACATCATCGCACCGTTGATCATTAGCTGACTGAACAAAAATGTACACTCGATTCTCTGTTAACTATCTTAAACCCATATTCAACAACAGTTGAAATTTTCCTGATCCAGCTTGACCAATGACCAATGCACGAACTAAGTTATGGAATATTGAACTGATTAATAGTGAAATGGTTCCATCTTAAATATTATTCGGTAATTTAGGTTCTCCTTGTGCAGAAAAATCAATGACATCCTATTTTCCTTTTCATAATGCCACTGAATATGAAGATGGTCGTATATAACATAACCGTGTCTTCAAATTATAGCGATGTAGCATAAAATGTCGTATTGCATATCCAGCTCACGTTGAAACACGTAATATTAGAGCCACAATGAAGGAAACTGTGTTCCACATGGGACAAAGACATTCATAACCACATGACGTAAAACATTAGTAATTCCATCGGGAAATGTCCATCGCGTAGTATCATTGCGTGGTATCTAGAGATGACAAAAAAACCCTTGTTCCATCGGTAAACGCCCATGCAATGTTTCTGTGACCCAATCATTTTCCCATATGTTCGAATTCACCTCGTTCTCGAAGACATTTCACATACAAGTTTTGTCTGAGATGTTTTCTCACAAATAGCCATGGAATTCCTTTCACTCTTTCAATGTTTTTTGTTCAAACCACATTAGAGTACAAATTGCGTCCAAGTTTAGTATATTCTTCAACTGAGTGTGACACATACTTTTTGTTGGTGCTACTAAATAACGGGTGTTCGTTCTGATATTCCCTGTTGCCAAATTGGTTCTCGAATGCACTTGATGCGATGGCTGAATATACATCATCGGTCGTCATATACATCAGTAACATTTCGGTGTCGGTATAAAGAATCATGACAAGATCCTGCTGAAGCGGTTTGATCTTGTCGTAATGAAACTCATATAACAGCATCTTTGACAGGACAAGAATTGCCGAGCCAGCATAATACTTTTTGTCAACTTATGTTTTGCTTTTATATGATGAACAAAAATACATCTACCATGACTTATATTTCGGCATTTCAAACGCCAGATTAACAAAAAGACTTTGAAGCGTATCTTGTTTACAATTACGAACAAGGTCGACTCGAATTAGTTCTAATAAATTCATCTTCGTAGTACAAATATATAATTATTCATGACCTTGAATAAATCTTATTCCAAAGTGGCCTTTGTTCTCAGATCCGTGTTCGTTTGAATGTATTGTGCCATAAACTCTTGATGGCGAGATTCAAGTTCTCGTTGTACTTTACTTACATGAAATTCCAATCACAAGTACAGCTGTAGATTATGAACGTGTAATGCATCATTGTGTTTGGTCCTTAGATGTGAAATAATCTTGTTTAATTTAGGTTCTGATTCATCAACAATTGTACACTGATAAATGACAACCAATCTTGATGCACCTGCAACACTTCTGACGCTTCAGGATGTTATAGGTAAACTTCAATGAGATATCCATTGTCACTATTACTGTTGTAATCGTGTACGTGCTTTGTATGCTAATATGTGCTGCATTAAGCCATTCAAACCCACTAATAGGTAACATATAAATCTTTGCCTAACTTTGAACATAATTGGCTTTAAGATACATGATGTAACTGTTGGGGACAGAGGTGTTATACATGTCCATTTTGCGATTGTTTGGGAGCACATATTGTTGACCTACCATAGATATTCAACAACTAAGTGAGATCTCGATAAATACATAAATAACAATATCAGACAGCAGTTCGAAAATGATCTTCGTTTTAATAGAAGTGCACAAGCAATTCTCGGTGATGAAAAATAGTCCACGAAATCAAGTTTATACACTCGCATTTCAATGTCAAGAGATGCCTCAAATGCATCTGCTAATAATAACATTTCGGTAAACAAATACAGATCACGATATTCACCCATGTCTCAGCAATGAAACGCAGACCAGACTTAGTTTGCATGTTCACAATCGTTTTTCTGAATGACGAATAACATTCTTCGATATGTGGTAACTGAGCTTCTGTAAACGTGTCCCAATAGCGCACGTATTTGGTAGAGATACACGCTAGTGATTTTGAACTTGCCTGCTGTTAAATATCTAACTATTATGTCTGGTGAAGATTAAAACATTTTAACGATTCTATGAAAAGTATCTGCCCGAGTTTAAACGTCATCATTTTTTTTTTCATACTGTTTGGAATAAATCTTAATGGTTTCTTTAATGCTGATTCTACTGCTTGCATTATTTAATTTTCATCATTAACTCGCAAGTTAGGAAGTATTAAAGGAATTTTTTTATTTGACTAGGTCTAATTTGTGACAGCAAATTGTATGTATATGCAGGTCATTTATAAGTGCCAGGGATAATACAGTGATCATAAACTCGAGAAGCTTCAGTTTCCATTATAAGGGCAATCGCAGATCCAGCAATGCTTGGCAATATATATCTCATTAATATCATGTCAGGTTATAATCATGTCAGTGGGTCTATAGAGTTGTTAAGATGGTCAATTAAATTATCAACATCTATTACTAACAGTGACGGATCACACACTGCTGTTGAAATATAAAATAACGGTTGATTTGGAGAAATGTGCACCTCGACTGATGTACATCTATCAAGAGCCCATCCATTCCTAATCCTGCATTGATATATCTTTCCAGCTTGTTAAGAATCAATAGAATACCAGTATTGATTTCATCATTGATAGTTATGATGATTTTTGTAATTCAGAAGTGTACGAGCACTGCCTTGAATCCGCTTTGTTGTAATATTGAACTCATTAAACTCATATTGCACCTTTTTCCAGTCAAGAAAAACAGAAGATCCTTTATTTAATTATCGATGAAAGGGCTACTATTTCAGGACAAGTTCTACTGGGTTCCTTGTATGGTGCACATGAGTGGATCTGAATATTCTAAAATGCTTTTGGAAGGTGAGGACTTGATCATGACTCCTGCTCTGTGTTTTGTTTCGAAGTCAAAGTTTATCCACGTGGGCGTGTTCCATCGCCTCCTCGCATCGTGTTTGACCAAATGGCAACCATGCATGAAGGGAGATGAATATTTCATTTTCAGTGGACTCTGTGAATTTGAACTGAATAAGGACCATGTTCTAGTTTTGTCCTTGAATGACTACGTAATCCAGGCTAATGTGATCAGATACAGTCAACGAAAAGACAACCCTGAGCTTTCTCTTTGCATCACGACAAGGGAATACCTGTTCTCAGCCCTTAGAGAGATTGCAGACCTGCTGTGTCCAGCTTGTGACATCGATATTTACATAAAATGTCCCAAGACCTCACCATTGAGTAACGAAGGACTTCACAAGATCAAAGATCTACAAGACAATTACGAAATACGGTGTGCCGAACACAAAAGAGGCGCTCACTGTATAAGATCGGACGATCTTCTTGGATTCTGGGAGGTATTTATCTTGTTTTTAATTCTGATTCATTAAACAAAGGTTAAATATGTCTTGCTTTTTAATAACAATTGCAACATCATAACACCTTTAGATGTCACATTAAAATATGTATAGGGTGAGAGTGAATTAAGCTTTAAATTATTTAGGCCTTTGTGGCAGATTAGACGTTGTTTGAAAAAAAGATAAAGCGGTAGTACATTGCTGTCCATATTTACCTTACAAAACGTTTGGTTTTCCTTATTTATTTGTTCAAAATTTACCAGGTAAATGAACTGTGCGTTTTATATTTGCTGACACATGTCTTTAGATATACAATAAGAGATTAAGTGCTAATGGCAAGGACTCATTCTCATGACTTCCCATATAGAGATATTATTACAAGCAACTTTCAAAACGGATGGAGACAGGTAGTGCGTATGAATAAGAAGAGAAATTAATCAGTGTCATTAATCTGCACAAGTATGTCAGCTTTATATGTAGTCTTTGTAGCACGCGTTAAGGTATACAAATACGTTGCCTGATTCATTTTCAAGTCAATATGCTGTCACTCTTCTTTACATAAAGTGTTGTAGGTGACGAAACATGGTGACAACTTTCTATCATACCGTACTATAGATTCAGAACAAATG
>JAECUM010050468.1:0-24607 GCA_016617855.1 Megalonaias nervosa | reverse complement strand
GCATACCGACTATTTCTAGCTCATTCCTCTTGAACTTTTAGGGGTTTCTCCACTTAATGATCTTTGGTTTGCTGTAAATTGCTTTGTCGTCGGTAACAAGCCCATCGTAGAGAACGTCATCTGAAACTGATTCATTATTGTGGTCAAAGTATTTAAGTCCACCACTGATACTGCACCATCGAACAGTACCCGATATTCGTTTTGCCGGGTTGTTTATTTTGTACTTGCTCTGTGGTTCTTTTGAAATTGTCACCAGCTCCATCTATGGATCTAGCATAAATTATATTTGTGGCACACCTAGACTTTTGGAGGATATCTGAATATTTGCACTCAGTTATCAGGGGCTCAGAACGTTTTATGAAAAAGGAACCGCTGAGTATATATGTAATCGTTGCATTTTATGTAAACAAATTTCCTTTAGAGGATTGATGTGATAATATCATTGGCGGGATCCGTTTATGCCGCGACAGACATTATTATTATTATAGTTTGCATTACGGGTAGGAAATCAGGCTGCACGTTATTTACATTCATGGAATCTCCAAAGGAACTATTGCCTGCGATATTCAAACCGTTCATCGACCTTGGTTCATTCATTTTCAGGCTCTGAACTGGCCTGGTAAATATCACATAAATTGTGCTTTCATCTTTGTACAAGTGGAATGGCTTTTAAATAAATAACTTTTTGTTGAAAAGAGATAGTAATCATTCATAATCAAATCTGGTTATGAACACTATGGAGAAAAATATGCGGATCTCCATGGAATATAAAGCACTTTCTTGCTCATGTGTAAAATTTTTTCAAGGTACGGGATCGGCTCTTAGAAAAAGTGTAAAGGAAATGATACTTTTACGTTGACTGTGGTGAGCATTTCTAACTCGTATATCCCGTCGACGATGCACACCTCCCCGTTGTGCCGTGCGGGCAAGACGATTGATGCCGTAATCCACGGGCTCTGGTTCGAATCTCAGTAGTGGACACATTTGAAAACAAAATTCTTGAACTTGTGTGATAATATTATTTCTCAGTATATAATATCAGTTTATATTGTGAGACATCCTCATGTAGGATCCAGTTATAACATTTTCCTCTCTGTCTCGTGTATGTCTGTACCTATCTATATTAATTTCTTTATTCTTTGATTTTTGTTATCATCATTAAGAACATGATTACTTTATTCAGTTCTGTTGGAAGAGTGTATCAATATGGAAACAATGAATGCTAAGAGTCTTTTGGAAATATTTGTTTTTAAGTGATCTCTCTCTCTCTCTCTCTCTCTCTCTCTCTCTCTCTCTCTCTCTCTATATATATATATATATATATATATATATATATATATATATATATATACAAATTTGCAAAGGAAACAATTTAACTGAAAGCTACATTAAATGTTTTATTCCACATATACCTCCAATATATTCGATCTTCTTTTTCTTCTTTTTCATCATCATCATCTGCTTCTGCTTCTTCTTCTTCTTCTTCTTCTTCTTCCTGCATTAGAGTTTCATTTGTAAATGCACTTGTTTTAGATAGACTCTCCTAAAACTGAAAAGACCTAATGACAGATATTTATAAAATTCAACGTTTTGAGTCCAGGGCAGAATATTTGAAGGTATGTATGTATCCAAAATTGGAAGAGAAATACCAAGACTTAAATAATGATCCAATATAGATTTGTAACAGGTAAAGAAATTCACAACTGGATTTATTGCTGAATCTGTATATAGTTTTACACCACCGACAGATGCATCATACCATATAATACAGCCTTGAAAATAACTTATAAAATGCGTACCATTTTCAAAGGTTAGAGTACGCTCGGTATTCTTTGATTATGTTTAGTCTGATGAAAGATACAATATTGAAAAAAGAGGTTGAGTATGGTTATGGTTGGGGACTGAGGAATAGATTGAAAATCAATAGTAGAGATTAGCTTGAGTTCTAAATATTGTGATGTGTGTATTATGGAACAGATTGAGAATCAATATTGGGGATTATCTAGAGTCCTAAATATAATACAATGATAATGTCAACCTCCTTGAACTAAATATTCATCATTTCAATTGATTCGTCTATGATCAAAAAATGTATTACCTTCATATCAGATGCACCAGAAATATAATTCACAACAGAATCACATCAGCGACAATTGGATAGATGAGCGAAAACAAATCTTACCATGATGCTGAGACTTTGATAGAAGTTATCAACATTTCATTGTCATTAGTTGTCTCAAGACGATTTGATATGTCACTTTTTCAAACGATAGTACATATGGGATAAAATTTCAGTTATTGTACATCAATGGATATGTTATATAATGCAGTATTTTTGCGTACAATAATTGATATTTCAGTGATTAATGATATGCTTCCGGTTGTAAAACAACCATTGAAATGAAGATCAGAGAATGAATAAGGTAAAATAATGATTAAAGCTATGTATTGAACTCTCATATTGTTAAAAAATTTATAAGTATTTGAATAAACGTGTTCTTTATGTCCTTTACATGCCTGTTAGTAGTTGTAGCTAACACAAACGTTTCTTGCAACTCTTAATGTACTCAGACTTAGAAACTTAAATTGTTTTCTTGACAAGGAATTGCTTTATTTTTGCACTGTCTCTTCAAATAATTGATTGAAAACGAATAATATAAGCACGTGCTTTCTATCCTTCTGACGCGATGTACCTTTGCATCTTTATATGCAACAATGTATGGTTGACTTCACCAGAGATCACAAAATTAAAAGAATCTCTCTCTCTCTCTCTCTCTCTCTCTCTCTCTCTCTCTCTCTCTCTCTATATATATATATATGAATGAAGAAAATGATTCATGCATACCTTCTTTATATGCATAGAGTTTGCAAGCACGGATCATTATCTTTGTATATATTATTCATTTGAACCCGTTACATGCTTACGTGTAACTTACACATCGGGAATAATTGCGCATCCAATTTCCGTAAATATTGTTTCCTTTTTGTAAATAACACCACCTACTGATTAGCGTCGTTTTTGTTGACGTATTACATGCATTTCTTTGTTGTAAAAATTAAAAATGCAATATACGATCAAAAATTTTCATACAAGTTATTTTAACATGACCTAGAATGAATATGATACACATTGAGATTTATTTCCAGCTTTTTTTAAAGAGCAGTTGAGAGAAAGTCTTTATAACGGAAGTCGGGAATTATATGTCAAGATAAAGGATAAGACCTGAGTAAACCAAATGTTTTTACCTTCTAGAAACGGGAGGTCTGCGAGTTCAAATAATATATAGAAAAGCGCCTTTCTTACATCCAAGATGCCACGGAGTAGTTGAACAAAATATCAGAGACTAACAGTTTAGACAACATCCTCCTCGATACCATGGATATTTCATCTATTTACACTCATATCCCACACGAGGTTTGTATCCATGGAGGTATGATACAGTCACCTCGATACTTCCTCTCCAAACGACACAGTGGCCAGCTTCTGAGTCATGTCTTGGAATTGAATAGCTTTGTGTTCGAGGGTGAAAATTTCCTCTAATGGGCGATAATCAGCACAAAAGGTCACTTTCTATACTAATATCGTCCTGGGAAGGTTAGAGGAAAAGCTGAACACGACACACCAAAGACCCAGGTTGCAGGTGCATACCATGATGGGTGGAGACTGGAAGTGAATTCATATTTTGTTTTGGAATTGGCAACCATTAATTTACAGCAGGTTCATTATGCGGTTCAAATGTATTCGTTGATGCTCAACGCACACTTTGTGACCAGAACACCGAAACATTCAAGTACTGCAAACCAGTTGACTTAGAGAACTCATTGGGAACTTCATACAAACGAGATATAAGAGATGGAAAAGAGATGTCACTAGAACTCCGACTCTCGATAGCAATACTGATTGTAGGTACATAACTAACATCACAAACAGATTCATCATCTTCGTCGTCATGCACCACCTTGTGCACCAAATGCAAAAAGATGTTCTGGACATATCGGTGCCACGTGCAATCTTCAGAACATTGGTAGGGAATTTTTAAAGACACTTCAAAGGTTGTGTTCCCAAGAACTGTAAAGTCCGGCAGATACCGGCTAACAATACTTCCAATCCATCTAAGGATTCAGGCAGATACCAATACAAGGACATACGATGCCTATTATTGGGCGAGAAACGTTCTGGTGTTAAACTTCAGTGTTAGACTTCAACATCAACCGAAAAGCGGCATGTTAAAACAAACATAAACTTTATCTTCTGACCTCCAAAAAATCTGTTGCTCAATATGTTGGCGAAACAGTGGACTTTATACAGCGAATTAATAACCACAAGAGTCTCATAATCAACACAGATTAAAGAAGGATAATTATCATTAGAGTTTACTGGACCTACTGGCACCTTATTTAAGGGTGAACATTCATATATGTCACTGTTGCTCTTTTAACAATATACACAAATAAATTCCCTTGATTATGGAGGAACTAAAGTTTGTTTCTAAATACGCCAAAAATTACAACTCAGCCGGATATTCTGTCGAGTCCCTTCAAAAGGTGCCAATTGATTCCAATCCAGTTAAGACTGAGAAGAGTCACAAACATTCCGGACTTTATTCACAGTAATAAGCTTTAACGTAATAAAAAACTTAGACGTTAGAAAGCGAATGAACAAATTACAAAAATTACATGCTCCATCAACTCAACAGTGTTAACAGTTACGACTCAGCCAGACAGGCTATGAAGTACTTTGAGAAGCTGCCAATAGAGTGCAATGGATAGTTCCGACCTGTCAATCAAACTGGGCACATTGACCAATCCAAAATTAGGCATCGATTTCACTGCATAGTTACCGTTGCTATCAGATGTTTTCCTTTCTTGTTGCATTGCATTGGAATTTGAAAGAGTACACAGAAAATCACTGAAAATTTATCAGAGAAATGGTTCGTCGTTGTGCTTCGGACACATGTGATGCAGATTGTTGTTATTATGAACGATTCAAGAGGGCATTTGTTTGTTACAAACATTTCCCAAACCAAACACCAGGATGGAAAAATGTCTGCTTTCGCGTGATACATTATTTGTGATCATATTTTAAAAATAAATACACAAATCTGTTTTTAAATAATGATATTATTTGTTGTGTTTGTGAAAATGTTGAATACAATTTAGATGCTAATTGTAAGCTTCGAATTGTATATCATATTTGAGCAATAATTTTAAATGCAGTAAAGAGAATGTATGCATACGTATTGTTAATGTTTGTCTTTTTGTTACCTAGGGTTTAAAAAAAACTGGAATATTGGAATCCTGCGCCACACTTCAACAGTGCTGATTTTATTACAATTTTCAAAATTAAGCATTTACTTGTAACTGATGTCAACTTTACAAAACACCACCATATACTTTAAATTCTGGATTGGCCCTAATCCGATTCCTATCTATAATTACAAAATTGGATATTTACATCAGTTATTTCAAAATGTTAAATTTAATTATCTTGAGTACAGCTTTTTTTATTATGAAACTTAACAACATATTTTAACTTTATGAGGAGATGAAACTAATAAAATATTTATTTTGTCTTTATTAGCCTTCATATTATATAAATAACAGTGAGCTATTTCGATGTTTGATTATTATTTCCTTCTTTTTTAAGAGATTATGATAAATTATCGTTTTTTGTGGATCTGATACAATTTAAATTTACTGGTTTATCAATGATACTCTTACGAAATGTCTGATCCGTCCAAATGAGGATACACGTTAACGCAGAGCAAAGCACGTCAAATATTCACTTCAATCACTCAGGCAACTAATATAATTTTTTAATTTATTTATTATAACTTTAATATTTGTTTTCCTAAACATAATTAAATTATTAATTCTGGGTAAAAAGTAATCGTTTATTCTTTTTTGACAATTATACATGCACAATATTAATTTATCGGGTGCAAATACATTGCGAAAGCTTTATCTTAAATTTAAAAACTGAAGCCATACTTGAAATTCTGATAATTAATAAGTATGCCTAACCTTGTAAGAGCTGACAGATTTTGTTATTGTAGTGAATATAGTCCACTGAATCTGTTTCTGACCTGGTCAGAGCGCATACGGAGTGAAAATACCGGCTTCAGCAGTTAAATAAAATGGGAAATAGAGCTTAACAATAAAATCTAGCCTGCCCGTTGCCGTCACTTATTCTCACAAAGAGACAATATCACACTCTTTCTATACTAATTTGCTCCTGTTCCTACATCAGAATATTTTGTGAACTACTTATTACTGTTATTATTCCCAAACGCTCCTGTAATTCTGTTGTTAATGTTCATTTGTAGTATTTCCCACAACAATGCAATAATACAAATTACTTACATAGCTATCCAGTATCAAATATAATACATTTTCTTTGCAAGGGATTTAATTTTCGATTATCAGAAACCCACGATTATATAACTAGGTCAATTGGGGTGCTGCCTTTTATCCAGCGCGTCATTACTCTGGTTTCCAGTGTGGACCGATTCATCGGTTTTCAATATTTTATTACACGCACTTAAAAGTTGTGCTCGCCTTTTACCTTTTTATTTCATTCAAGAACCTTTCATCTTTGTATGCATATAACGTATAGATATAGTTACCCATCCTTGTAGATATTATGTGTTTTCCACTCTTTTCTTTCTTTCATTTGTAGAGATTTTTCTTTCTTCATAACGTAAATTATCTGCATTTACCACGTTTTTCTTCCTAAGCGTCCTTTCTTCACCTGATTAGGACGCTTCCCTTGCTCGAAGTGTTGCGATACAATTCGTACCCGCTCTGTTAACGATTTTAGTATCATACCTACCTACCTACCTACCCACCTACCTACCTACCTACATACCTGCATACCTACCTACCTGCCTACATACTGAAAGTGTACAAGAAAATGAATCTATTCGAATAACAATACTACATCCTAGATTATAAAGTACAGGTAGGCTAGCTACCGGGTTGGGATCTGACAGAAATTCTTCGTTCGATGCCAGTCTGAGAGCTGACTTACACTTACTAGTAGCTGACAATCTGGAATATGATATACATGCAAGGATAGGTGCCAGACTGTGATCTGATCATGAGCATTCAGAATTTTAAAGTTACAGAATAATTAATATCATGACTTTTCTACAGATTTACTGTGTGAGCTGAGTAAGTACCGTGAGTCCTATATAGAACAATAGACTTACATTGGTTCGACATAAGTATTTACAAATAGCTTGACTTTAAATGCACAGTTCTGGTTTTATTTGTGAACAAGCGAAATGAATACATTTTGTCTACCGCAGGATGATTTTTAATGAAATGTTAAACACGCATTAATATATGGCAACTGCGTTCTGGGTTGGTGCGCTGTTATAGAAAGCGTTGATACGATTATGCAAGCTGGGTTGTTTTGCGTTGTATAATATCTGTGCAGTCAAATATATCAAGCTAGAAAATTTAGCGTTTATTAGGTAATTATGGTCACCAATTTGATATTTCTTAGCTGCGTTTTGAAACAATATGATTTAGATATGATCACGTATGTCTCATGATTTTGTGTCCCACGAATTTCATTCAGTGAATGTTTTTTGGAACCTTATATTTTTGTACTTAATTGGTTTCCATAGGTTTACTATGGGAGCTGAATTAGTACCCAGTCTTTCCTAATATATCAATCAGTATTTTAACACTTGCCTCGACGTATTTTACTTGTTTCTACAGGTGCTCTACTGGCCTCATTCATAATATTTAGTAATTAGTTCTATTAAGGTGTTACATGACATTTAATGGAATTATTGTTTGAAATTGACAACATAAACAATCATGAAAAACTTTATTATATAAGAGGATAAGCTTTATTCATGCCTCCTCTGAGTAGCATTCAGTTTCTTGAACGTGATTTAAATATCATACTGCATGCAGATCGACGTCAGGTAAGAATACGACGGAATCAAAATATTGCCTAACTATGGCTAGCCTAGTTACTTTCGTCGATTAGCAATAAAACCCAGTTCATTTTATCATTATTGTTTGCTTGTGCGTGGCTTCCTTCAACCCAGCGTTGACTTACAGTGTTGTAAGAAAAGAAACATGCTTCTCAATCCATTTCATTAAATTTGGAAATAAGAAGAACACCACATAAAGGAGATGGGGTTGTTCACATACAAATATTAAAAAGTAGGGTCATTCAAAATAATGGTGTCCATCAATGGGACATTTTTATTTGTTATGATCATATATCAAACATACAGTCGATTATACACACATAGTCATGCGTACATCGCTAAGAAACTGTAATCAATCATTAGAAGCAATTTTTTTCTCCAACATTACTTTTTTGTCTCAAATTCAGCGCGGTTATGGAAAAGGCTATCTTATCGGTGGCCACGTACTCTTTACTATTATTATGTTTTGTCTACCTGCCTTCAATACATTTTAAACATTTATAGTACCGCGAAATTATCTGTTCAGAAACACTTAAAGAAATTGTCAGTATTACATTGGTACTGATAGTATAATTATATATTGGACTTAAAATAAATAGTTATGCTTTCTATCACTTACGTGTCAAAAGTATTTTGTTTGCGTTCTTATCACTGTATTTCGTATGATTTATCAGAACCATAGCGCAATAGATAAGCTAGCGAACAAAGACTCTGCCTTTATGTCAAATTATAATATCAAAACTGGTTTTGCATTAGTGGATAAGGCACCATGTTTTCTTTAATGAGACATTTGTCTACTGGCTCCTGCCTGTCTATATATTATAACATCAAAACGATTCCTTCTCGCAGTAATTCATTGCGACCTTTCGTGGACCCATTGAAACAATTCTTAAGGCATCACAAAGCAACAGTGAAAGGCTGAACATAATATAATGTTCACTGCATGGAGTAAATTTGGGCATGGTCGGGATATTGTTTAGATATCTCATATATGTCTAAAATCTGTTGTATGGTGCAGATTTTCTCCCAAGTGCCACGCATTCTAGATATCTGCTTTATATGTGTCCATAGATTTGAGTGTCTCCAAATGTTCCAAGGGAATTTGGATCGCAATAATGCACAAGCGTAGTTCCTATATCAATGTTAAGTACAATTTCTTGTATTGTTAAATTCTTACATCAGTTTCTATCGATGGAAAAGACAAGAAAAATTATAACTGAATTGCAACATGGCATTATTTACATTCAGCTTAGTAGGAATTCGAGTTGTTGATATATTATACCCATGACCATATACAAATAAATTACTTGAAGTAGAATACCACATGGGTGGCGCATTCGGATCAAGGGGATACAATCAATTAACGGGGCTTGGAGTTATTGAATCAGACTTGATAAAGCATGAATTCTTTCTTCAGCCGTGGCTTCTACCTGTGATGAACCTATGAGTATGATCTGTAGTTAATGCAGATGACTGATATTCTTGCCGCATGTCATAGTTGAGAGCTGTGAACGTCTTTATTCCTGTTTGAAGGTTCATTTCGTTGATTTTGTTGATTTAATCATTAGCACTCAGTTTGTTTACGCTATGTATTCAATTTATTGTTGTAATTGGCGATTTATTAAGGTCTGAACAATTAATACAATAAACATTCAGCCTCATTTAACAGACGAATTAAATATTCAAGAGTGGAGAAGGCAAATTGGGTAAGCGCATCGCCTATGTTCAGCATGCCATTACGGATTATTACATCGAGTGAATTCAATTACAGCATGTTTCTTATAAGCAGTTCTATAATATATATATATATATATATATATATATATATATATATATATATATATATATATATATATATATATATATATATATATATATATATATATATATATTTTTTTTTGTGGAATGTATTACTAATATTTAGCTTCTCGTACGACTTTACCAAAGTAATTTCGATCCCCGACTTATAAAAATGGTATTAACAGCTACCTCGCATAGTGCTCAGCATTAAGAGGTTAGTGTTAGGACTGGTCGACCTGGTGTCAGGATAATGTGACTGGGTAGGACATGATGCTACATGTCTGCGGCATGATGCCCCGGTGCTAGGCATCACTATAAACTGACTTACTGAAGTCATCGTAGCGATATGAGTAAAGTTGCTAAAGCTATGTTAAAAATCTAAATCACACACACACACACACACACACACACACACACACACAGAGAGACAGATATAAATAAACCAAATTGAAGGCAATACTACCAGCAACATTCAGAGTCTTAGTTTAATAAAATTTCATTTGCCATAAGCATAAATTCAGTTATAACTTTATCTTTATGTACTATTTCACGGAACGTAAAAGGGAGCAGTTTGACACAATAAGCTTAGCGTGTTTATTGCCTTTACATAATGTTATATTCGATATCTATCCATCTACGTATCCCTTGCATAACGCATTTTGTTGAAGTGAAAACGAAACAAATAGCGCTTTCATTTGATATAGTTCCGACTTTTTCATCTTGTATAATCAAATAATTGAGGAACTTTGCTACACACTCGGTTACATTGATTACATGGAATATAAAACAGAGAAACAACATGATGAAAACTTCTTGTCAGAAAGTGTAGTAAAGTGAGTGTATGACTCGGATCGCCGAGAATATTTTATCCCAGCACCACGTTAATATCCGAGAATATACTATAAATTAATTAGATTTGTAAATGTTTCATGTGCATATGAAAACATGTTTTGTGTTTTCTTGAATTCTAGCTTCAACCAATATTACTCAAAAGTATTGCACATCAAACCAAAACAAAAAGCATATTTGTAAAAGCAACAACGCAGCTTGCTCGATACAGCCTAGTACGTGATCAAATTACCTATCACATATTGTATCATTATCCTAAATCGAGTAGTAAAAAATAAATGTATTAGACGCAGCAGACAATCTACAATTTTCATGTTATTTTTCGAAGTAAATGTTTAGTACATTGTCAATGAATAGAGAATGTATTTATATCCTACCATCTACTTGATTTATTGATCTGATCTTCCAAATTGTGCAGAATACTGATTTAAAATGAAGGCAGATGTTATCCCAAATGTTTGACATTACAGGTCGCACTGGTACTAAATATAGCTTATGTCGTGTTCAGGGCCCAGAATCGCACTTGAAAGTAGATATCATCACGTGACACACGGAGCCTCTGTATGAAATTGTTCACCATTAGCATGGTTTCACAAATGCTGATTGATACCGGATTAAAGCGGATAACTTCACACTCATAAATCTAGGATATCTAACACAGGTAATTTTTTTGATATTCATTTTCAGGCGTAAATATAAATGGCTGATACCATTGTCTTAAATGAAACTTATGCAACGAAGTTGTGCAAAATACTTTTGGCGATCGTTTAGATCTGCGCGTTGAGCACTTCTACGTTTTGTGTTGCTTCCATCGTTTTAATATATTATAAAGCATTTAAATATATTTGTTGAGATTTCAAAATAAATAATTTCTTAAATTTTACGAACGTCACATGTGTTGAGAATATTCCCATATTAAGTTTGTCGATTTTCATTCTTAAATGTAAATTTTTTTCTCTAAAGCATGACTGTAATACCTTTCTCAGCAGTGAGATATTTGCTTAGAATAATGACCCAGTTTCAAGTATACTTGCCTTGCCTAAAAATGTTACTTCAATGCGGCTTGAAAAAAAAATCAACTTTCCCCTCTGAAATCATACGTTATTTATCGAATCAATCGGATCAAGACTCAGTCAAAGCAGATGTCAGTGGCGATAGCCACATTGTTTGGGCGCACCGCTACTGTAATGGTCCAGGGTATTGTATTTATAGCTACAGAAATATTCCGGTACGACTATCAAGGTATGTGATTACATGAGGACGTTATTCAATTCAACTGCCGAGGGTTTGAAAGTACACATTTTGAAAGTCAAGCAACTGCTAACAAATCAGATCATTAGTCAAATTGCTAATATTAGTTACAGTTGTTACTTACCTTCACAGTATTTGTTATTGACAATTTTCATGTGTGCGAAGTATCATTATTTTGTTCATAATCCTGGAGCTAGAACAGCATAGCGACGACGTCAATAACCTCCTTTCATGTACAAAGCGGAGTAATCTTTAGTGCTTTGAAAGGTCATTTATCTTTCCATGATAAGCACCATTTTTAATGCATGTTTGAAAATACTTGCTATATTTATACATTATATCTGGGTTGCAAAACACTTACTACTCCTTTTTTTAGGAAAGAGTGAAATTTTTATCAACTTCAGTATTTTGTCGTTTGAAAGAACTTATAGCATAAAATAGATATTCCATAATAGTAAAATACTTTCAGCACCAAAATGACGCGCGTTACAATATTTATTCTATAGTTTGCTCATTGACTATCACTGTGTTTGTGTTAGACATTTTCAGTACATGTCTTCTGCCGATGTTGAAGCAATTTTGGGCGTCATTTCTTATATTTAAAGAGAACAAAATATTCATTTTGACATCAAACTATTGTGTACGAAATAGCAATTGCACTGGATGATTCACACGTTGCTAAAACATAAGCACGTTTTATATTTTAAAAGAATCTTGACACAAGCCTCTAAACAAAATTTATGCAGGCTATAACTGACCTAACTGAACTAAGATCAAATACTGAACGTAATCTTAAATCTATCACTAACAAGGAACTCCAGATTCCGATGTCGAGAGCTAACCATTTCGAAAACTACTTTGACTGTATCAGCACCTATCTTTGGATTTGTTCACTCCTGTCAATAGTAACCAAAATTCCATTGCTTCATTTAAAGTTCATGATCAGATGGAATGTTATATTAAGGCCTCCCGCTGTATACTTGTATATATAATGTAACAGCGATTTCGGTATGATTGCTAAGACTTTGAGATGTGCATACTTGTGCATAGCGTACGTTCATATGAGCACTTGTAGACCTCTACAGTTAGATATTTCAAATATATAGACTAATTGTTTTTAGTGAAAGTTAGTTATAAAATGCAAGCGACTAAAACAGTACGACATACCAAACACTCTCACACACTGTAACGAATATAGGCATTCAAGTCATTTGCATATCGTTATAAAGTTCGGTTCCATATCAAAGAATCAAGAATATATATATATATATATATATATATATATATATATATATATATATATATATATATATATATATATATATATATATCTATATCTATCTATATTGTCTTCTATTTTTCAGTTTATTTGTTTAAGCGACTTCAACTAATATGATTAAGCTTCATGTAAGCCGCTTGCTTTAGATGATACAAAATGTCGTATAACTGTTGATGGGATTTAAAACACCTTTATCTTGTAGAGAAGGGACATTGATTAAATTCAAAGAATGTAATTTGTTTTCTATGTTATTCAGTACACATAATGGATTGACAATATGTAGAACTCCGTTGAAAATAGTTCGTGTATTGATACGCCACATTAATATAGAGGTACCATACAAGGGAAAATCATGTTGATATGGTCATTTAGTTAGGCGAACCAGGAAACGAGAAACCTGTTTCCACGGAAACATTGATAAGTTAACATTTTAATGCAAGGTTCAAATTTAGAAGTTGTTTATCCCGAAGATATGTTTCATATCGTCAAAGCGTTCACTGACACAGTTCATAGGGTAAGCTTCTTCATACATATCGTGCAATACGGCCATTGACACAGTTCATAGGTAAGCTTCTTCTTAAAGTGACGTTTCGTGAATTTTCATTGACTTGCAATTGGATATGAATGTCAATCAATTCGTTTATTTTATAATTCAATTTTTAATGTAGCACATACTTATTTGGAATTAATTTTGTTACAAATTGAATTAGTGATTAAAATTAAATTACAATTAATTACAAATGGTACACAATGAAAGAACGGCGTGGTGCAAACAAGTTAGTCAATAGTATATAAAGAATGAATATAGCGGACATCAACTTAGAACGTTCTTATAATATTTCCTACTCATACCAAGAATACGAAGTCAATGTTAATATGACCTTGAACTTTGCTAGTAATGCATTTATGAAAATGGGAAGGAAATAGTTCGCATTTGTCATTTGTTGTAAGAATATTATTAATATTTAAAATACACTGTGTACTATAAATGACACTTACCTTTCAGTGTTCACTTTACAATGTGAGAATCTTATTACATGTATATAGAATGATATCCATGAAATCCAGAGATTTTATAAAAATATAATTTCGATAAGGTGCTTCATTACAATCTTTCTACAGATGTGTACGCGTACGAATATATTGACGTGATAATGACGTGGCTTTATAACAGGGTACACTATGCTCGATATCACGTCAAAGTCCAAAAGCTTGTTTGTTTAAAAATAAACAATACGTTGAAATGGTTTTCAATATAAAAGATCGCAAGGTCTTTATAGACTATACAAGTGCGTTTTTTTTTTTTCGTTTGATCGAAAAGTGAGTAGTGTTGTTCCTGCTGGTTTTATGAGTCACATGATGTATTCCATTGTTTAAATTGGAGAGAGAATCCTTGTAGAGTAAAATACAATCTTTGTGCCATTTGGAGAAGATGTTCCTGAATAAAGATCCTAACGAAGAGAGTCACATACACATAGGAAGTAAATTTACAATCTCGTATACTTTTGGGCAAAAATGTATTGCATGTTTATCATAAATTTCTAGAGCCTGGCTCTCGAATAAATGTAGTGCCGATTTTGATGAGTCACGTTAGAAGCCACGAACGTAGTAGATACTACCATTTCTAGCTTAGATTTAGAGCAAGGTATCTTTTTTCCCGAGGATAGGCCCCCAGTGTTTTTCTCATTTTTATAAGAGGTCTTTGTTCTTTAATGTAGTCGGAGGCCCAATCATTTCCTTTGTGCATTCTCCAATTTTCGGCGATAAATGTGCCCTTCTTTATTAAAATGTTTACGTCGATATTACGTTTTCTAATGAAGCCAAACTTCTGTAATAATCAAAAGACACTATTATAGCGTACGATACTGGCTGTATTGGAAATTTAAGCTCAGAAGCTGATGATTAATAATACAAAGCTACGTTTATACTTTAATTGATTAAAGTAAAATCAAAATACCTGGCTATCAAAACCAAATCATGCGATCTTTCTGACATGGAACAGAGACACATATTTAAAGATTTAGATATAAACAGGTCTTATGCTGAACATAGGCATAATTCGTGAAAATGCAACAGCCTCTCAGAATTAAAATGTTTTTAAAGTCTACAAACTTGTTACATTGTATAAAATCGTTAATCGTATGACATCAGACTTTCAATTAGTATACCAACGGTTGCTCAAAGTTGGTGCTAAAGATAATCTTGAAGAAACCGTTTAAATTGTGAAGTACCGTGTCGTTTACGGCGAACAAATAAATATATTTTATACTCAGCTATGAAATTATGGAACAATCTACCCCAAATATAGGAAACTCTGATTCTAGATATGTATACCAAAACAAATAAATAAAAACAGCAAGCAATTGTCACCCATCTACTCCATTGCTGAAAGAAAAATATCTATCGTACATGCTACACTTAATATTAACAGTTCTGTGCTTAAGGTGGATCTATATTTAAACCAAAAATAATCCCAGAATCCTCGTATTGAACAACCCACCCAAACGTTTAGTTCGTATTGACCTCAACATGCTTTTGTTAGGCGACGATACTCTTATTAGCACAATTAATACTGAAGGTTTTCAGCTTTATATCCAACGTACTAACCGCTTTGATCATATAGACCTAACAAGGGGTTTCAAGAAGGTTAAATCCTAATTTGTGTTTTAGCCTTAATATGACTGTAATTTCTTATTATATTATTGGTATTAATAGCATTATTTTCCGCAAATAATTTCTTTGGTTTTCACCGCTCCGGTGGTCTAGTGGTTAGAGCGTCCGCCTTGGATGCGGGAGGTCGCGGGTTCGAACCCCGGCCGAGTCATACCAAAGACTTTAAAAAATGGTACTAAAAGCTGCCTCGCTTGGCGCTCAGCATTAAGAGGTTAGTGTTAGGACTGGTCGGCCTGGTGTCAGGATAATGTGATTGGGTGGGACATCATGCTACATGTCTGCGCATGATGCCCAAGTGCTTGACATCACTATAAGCTGTCACAATGCAGACATCGTAGCGATATGACTGAAATATTGTTAAAGCTGCGTTAAAAATCTAAATCACACACACACACGCACACACACACACACACTCCTTGGTTTTCTCTCCCCCGAGCATCATTTGACTAAGCAATATGCATATGTATGTGTAAGTATGCATGTTCATGCAGGCGTATATGTGTATATGTGTATGCACATGCATGCTTGTATGCATTAGGGGTGAAACGATTGATCGATAGGCCGATGCATCGATACTTTTGCTGTAACGATATACATATCGACACAGGAGACGGAGAATCGACACAAAACGATACTTACAGTATGTAAGTTATTTTAGTCTTCAGCGGTCATAAATAATTATTTTATTATTTTGCCTTGTTAATTTTTTAAATCATAATTCATCCGAAACAGAATCTGCCGTCAGTAGTGAAGTGGGGTACTTTAGCGTCAATGGGAAAATACATTACAGACCCCCCCCCCCCGGGGCACTATAGCGTCACGATTTTTGGCGTCAAAAACTCATCCTGGTGTACTTTAGCGTCAATGGGAATTTTGTATAGGGAACCACAGCCTGGGGTACTTTAGCGTCAACGGGAATTTAGTATAGGGACAAGAGGAATGGTACAGGTAAGGTGACGTCACGGTACTGGACATTGGCAACAATGTAGCAATGTAGTACCATGACGTCATGCCACCTGTGTCATTTCTATATAAAGTGTGAATCATTTGCGTTCGTGTCAGTGAATAGTAGAGTATGTTTTATATATTCGTTTTTTTTCCCCATAGATTGATGATACACAAATTATACAATCGACTAAAAAAATATTTTAGGTAAGAGAATAATGTTTTAGGGAGTTAAATATAAATTATAAAATCGAATAAAACTTTTTTTTAGGCAAGAAAGAATAAATCTTTTCGAGGCAGTGGAGTGGCCCTGAAAAGGGCCTTTGGGTTTTATGTTAACACCATTTCGTTAACATAGAGGGCATTGTATAGGTCTTCTTCTCTTTCTCAAACTTCGTCTAACCTCTGGTCCACAAATCAGAACTCGCTTCAGACAGCCTTGTCTTTCCACATAGGTCCTTCTTTTCCAAACGCTTGTATCGGTGATCCTAACGATTCTTCATGATGATCTGACATACATGGGTAAGTCCGTACGGAAAAACAACGACGATACGAAAGTAGACGATTCAATGTTGGTCCACATCTTTGTGACAAGAACAGGTGAAGAGAATGAAGTGAACCGCGTTTATTTATAGTGGAAGAGCGGACCTAAACGGATTGAAATTGTCCACCAATGACAACACGTGTTACAAAATTCAGTCACTTCGCGGAGCCTGTCTTCCAATCCGAAGAGAGCTACCTGTGACGTCACATTCCCTATATAGGTGCGCTAGCGTCTGTGTGCAGTGAATCGATGCGACATTGTTTTGTGAAACATGACTGAAACTAAGAAGACAATGAATTGGGGTGCACCGGCTTTGGAGACGAAAAGCGATGGCATAGCAGCGGCTACCAAAGTTAACACAGCGCTACTTCCAGAAGAGGTTGATTTCAACTGGGATTTAGTAGATTTTTTTCTCATCTTCGCAAGAATTTGTTCCGGTACCAGTACCTTCGCCACTTTCTCCTTCTTTACCACACGTCGACGATTTTAAACAAAGACAGAAAGAAGAATTTGAGAAATTTTTACAACAGCAGAAAGAGGCAGAACAGGCATTTCTCCTTGAACAGCAACAGCGAGAAGAAGAAGAGGCAAGAAGGAAACGACAGGAAGAAAAAGCAGTAGAGAAGAAACAAAGGCTAGGAGAGAAGGAGAACAGTGAAAGTCAAACGGTAACGGTACTCTTGGACATTTTGGCTGAGTTAAGGAGTCTGAAACAAATGTATCAGACTTCTTTATTACGACCCAAGAGAAAAAGACCTTGTCGAGCCAAACAGCCCAACCCTGTTACTACACCAGAGATACCACCCCTAGTGATTTCTACCCAATCATTAACAGGAGCAAGTCCACAAGTAGGCCTTGGCCGTGGCAAAGGCTTAAGGAAGTTAAAGCGGATTGCTTCTCGTTCCTGAGATTGTTTTCTGAAAAACCCAACACCCAACGCCCCTTTGCAGGGCCACTCACTTCTTTCGAAAAGAGATACTAATTCATGTTGCCAAAATCAATTAAAACTCAAAATCCCTTGTTTGCTCAATGATGTAGGTGTTGTGAGTGCATGAGTGTAGACCCTTATTATTCTAAACAATCAAACCCAGGAGACACTTGCGTTTTTTTCAGTCTGGTCTATTCTGGTACAAATATTTACAATTCAATATCACAACACAACAAAACACAACACAACACTTTTTTAAAAAGTTCATAGACTTCTTCTGTGTCTTTTTTCTTCTTTCACTCTCTCTGTTTTTTGAATTTCTTCACTTTGACACTTTTTTCCTCTTCTTCTTCTTCCTGACTTTTTTCTCGTCTTCTTTTCTTTTCTGTCTTCTCTTTCTGAACGTGACGGGGTTCTTTTGCCGAGGTCACCTCTTTTTCTTCTTCCTCCTCCTGCTCCTGTTCTTTCTTAGGGCAATCTGAAGACCAATGTCCTTTCTCTTTACAATGATAACAGGTATCTTGACTTTTGTCTCTTCTGACACTGGTCTTGCTTTTTTGACGGTCTGGACATTCTGTAGCCCAATGCCCTTTCTTGTGACAGATATAGCAAGTATCTTGACTTTTATCTCGAAAGGAGGGAGAGTAGTCCGTCGGCTTGTCTGAAGAAAATTTTCTTATGACACCTCGCAAAGCTCTAATCAGAAGTTCGATTTGTGTGGGTTCTTCCATCGTGTTGAACGGTTTGAGAGCAAAATGAATACTGAGAGGGAAGGCACCAGCCCTTTATATATGCACAAAGCCTGACATAAATATATAGGGGACCATGGCGTTTCAAATGTAGTCATTTGACTTTTCGCAGTCAAGATGAAACGGTCGCATAATTTCGTAAAGAAAAGAGAAGAAAGTAAGAGGCAGAAACGTGATTTCTCGCCTCGCACAGTAGCTGAAGTCTTGGCTCAAATTCATGCCAGCGATTTTGAAGATGAGATGAGTGAACCAGAATCTAAGCCCAGAGAGTCTACACTCAGTCAAAGTCCATCACCACAGGTAAACCCTCAAAAGTACTACCACATTCGAGAGACCGACAAACGCTCCTCCAGGAAATTTAGAACTACGGCCTACACGTACGCAGTGAAGTTTAAAGATTTCAAGTCCAACGTACCGTTGGTGAAAGCAGAAGGGTTCATCACTGATGTGTGCGATTCTTTGTTAACTACACTGAAACGGCAATGTGAAGCCAAAGAAGAAGATCGCTTGAGACTTTCCATTCATCACGACAGTTTGAAGTCCCCCGTTTGGATCGAGTTTAGCAGCCCAGCAGAATTGACACCTTCCAAAGTCATGGACAAGATTCAACACGTACAACAATCCAATGACAAGTTTCACATCACCGACGGAAAAGCGACACTGTTCATGACCCACGTGTTTCTTCCCCAAGGGACAGGACATGGCAAAAAAAGGTGATCTTGGTAGAAAATCTTCGCAGCATCAAGTGCAGCCTCGTTCAAATTAACAACACTAAAGACAAGATGTGTTTAGCCCGTGCCATCGTGGTGGGACGAAAGTATGCCGACAAGACAAACACGGCAGAATGAAAAGAGCCTGGAAAACTATTCAACAATCGGACCGAGCCAAACAACGATGAGTAGCAGAACTCCTGTTACAGCAAGCGGGTCTAGCTAAAGACACACCCTGTGGCATTCCTGAAATGCAAAAATTGCAACACGTCTTGGCTCCACGTTACACCTTGAAAGTGCACCCTCAAGAAGTGCGCGGACCTCTGTTGTTTCGAGGCAAGCATTTGAAAGACGGAAAATACATTCACGTCTATCATCACAATGAACAGTTTGATGCCATTACCAGTATCACTGCATTCCTGTCATACGGTTATTACTGTGAGAAATGTGACTATGGCTATAACAATCGAGAGCAACACAAGCATTGCGGATCGAAATGTGAGGAATGTTTAGCCTCTAAGCCCTGTCTAGACGAAGGATAAGAACGAGTGCATTGCCCAGCTTGTCAGCGCACGTTTGTCAGTCCTACCTGTTACCAACAACATCTAAAGACGCAAGGTTCACAGCAGAAATGTGCCTGTCAACTCCTGAGATTGTGCCCTACTTGTGGACAAGGCATACGTACCAATAATGCCAAGGCGTACGTCTGTTCTGGAAAGAAACGATGTCACATTTGTCACCAAATCGTGGACTTGGAACACCAATGCTACATTAAAAAATACCAACCCCAACAGGAAGAAGATAATGACCAGAAGAAAGGGAATTTCATCTTTTTCGATTTCGAATGCATGCAAGAGACTGGTATTCACATTCTTAATTTCTGCGTGGCTCATCGAGCGTGTGCGTAGTACATCCAAGAGCCTATCTTGACTCATTGCCCTCACTGTAGCAAGATTCCTGGAGGACGTGAAAAAATCCTTAGGGGACCAAACACGCTGACCGATTTCGCCCAATGGATCTTAAACCCTATCAACGAGACGTGGAGTCAAGAAGACATCGAACGTTACGGAGATTGTCATCGCTATGCCACGGTGATGGCTCACAATTTCTCGGGATACGATGGGCAATTTCTTCTCAGATACTATACGGAACAAAGTACCGAACGTCCGAAAGTGACTTTGAACGGAGCCAAAATCATTTCCATGCAAGTGGGCCAAGTGCAGTTTAAAGATTCGATGAGTTACTTGGCCATGCCTTTCAGTCGCATGCCTAAAACGTTTGGAATGACAGAAATGGCCAAAGACTATTTTCCACACTTTTTCAATACCGAACCCAATCAACATGCCGTTCTACCCCATTTGCCTGAGGCTCACTTCTACGACCCCGACAACATGCGTACCGAACAACGAGAAACTTTCTACGCTTGGTACCAGACTCACGCCTCGGACCCATTCGACTTTCAGGAAGAAATGTTAAAATATTGTCGTTCCGACGTGGACATTTTACGGCGTTGCTGTGGAAAATTTCGAGAACTGTTCATGGAACACGGTGGGATCGACCCTTTGAAAGAAGCCTGCACCATTGCCAAAGCGTGTTCCTTAATGTATCGCCAACGATTCATGTCCGAAAACACCCTGGCTGTCAACAGTCCTCAAACAACTAATTTTGTCAAACGTCAATACTCGGTCAAAGCCCTACGCTGGCTACATTACTTGTGTGACAAGGAAGACAAATGGATCCAACATGCTTGCAACGGAGGAGGTGAAAAGACCATCGGAAGGTATTCAGTGGATGGCTGGGACTTAGAAACCCCCCAGATCGTGTACGAGTTTAACGGGTGCTTTACCGTACGGACACGCTGATATTGGTCAGCATATATAAAGGGACAACATTCAAGACTGATAGTTCATTGTCACTACAAACGCCAAGCGAGAAAAATGAATCCTTTCACATAGCAAGTATCAAGCAAGAGTAAACTCGAGTACGATGCTGTGCCTTGCGATGGCAGGGATGCCGTACGCTATGACTTTAGCGATTCAGTACCACATCACCATGGAAATTTTGCTATAACTACTACTACCATACCTACCATGGAAAGTGATGCTGTAAGTGTCAAACCTGATGAAATGCGAAAGAGATGTCACTCGTTATCGTACATCTTTTCACTTTTCTGGTTTTCATGGTGGATGTCATCCTAATGAAACCATGCGGCTACCACACTACGGATGTCATGTAAAACTGAGCAGGCTCCTGCATATTTCACCGTACCCTCATCGAAATGAACCTGTGAAAGACGAATATTCGTTCCCTGTGCGTTTGCCAGAATACTGTGACTATGAAAGTCGATTCCAAACCTTTCGAGGAAAATGGCCAAAATATTTGAGAGGACCTACCCCCGAAGAATTAGCTAGAGCTGGATTTATCTACTTGGGCGAAGGGGATAAAGTCAAGTGCTTCAGTTGTGGTGTGTCACTTCACGAGTGGGAGAAGAAAGATTGCGCTTACCTGGACCATGCTCGATGGTCTCCAGATTGTCACTACCTACCTTTAGTGGGATCTCGTAATTGAAGTGGGCATACCATGTCGTGTAAGAAACCAGCTACGGGGCTAGGAGTCAAACGTTGGACAACCCCTAGACAAGTATTTAAACTCCATGTAAAAAATAATCTTCAAAGATTACCAAACGAATTGCAAGAGAAGATCTACAAGGACATTTGGCAGGGATTTGCCAGAGCCAAATCTCAATTTGTGACTGTAGAACTTTTATGTCGAGAAATTCACAAGAGGAAATTGACAAAAGTCAACAAACAAGTCCGGTTTCTCTGGATCAAGGATGCGTTCTTCCTACTATTTCGCTTTAGACCATTTACATTTGAAGATTTTATTGACATTCTTGACCGTTTCCTGGAATGGCAGTGGTCAGAAATTACTCACTACGTTCATTACTTTTGCTTTAGGGGACGTGTTTGACTGACATGGTTACTTTACAAGAGAACATTCGTGCTTTGCCTGTGGAATTGAGAGAACGCATTTACCGTGAGTTCGTCCAAATACAAGTGAAATGCAAAGAACCATTGCATCCGTTACGTCACCGATGTTGGAACAACTGGTACCTAAATGCTATAAGAGAACTGATTCTAATGAAAGTGTTCCATTGGTCAGACATTGATGAATCGCGTGAAATTCATAAATTTTTGGATGCCACTCATTCAACTTACAAGGTGATCCTAATACACCGAATTAGAACGGAAGAGTTAGAGGATTACAACAAATCTTTACAAGAACAATTCTTTCTGGTTCAAGAGGAAACTTCTGTGCGACGTGTGGTGTGTGAGTTAGTGACTAAACTTTTTTTGGTACGGCGGTACTAAAATAAAATCGAAGCTGTTAAAAAATTACACTTATTACCTGACACCAAAGAGGGTATAAAAACGGACTACCATGCCACGACCTTTATCATTCGTGATACAACAGATTCCGTGGAAGGAAATCAATGACACTATTCAAACGGTGGAGGATTACGATCGCCTATTACGAGAACTGTGTCCATTGAATTGGGGTCGCCGTGTAGTGTGTATCTTAGTGACTTGCTTTCTGGGATTTCGTTTACCAGCCGATTCCTTGTGGACTCTTTACGAACAGTACATACCACCCAAAACATGAAAGTGGTCCCTTTAAATATACACGAGAGACTCATTCTGCTCAAAGCTTTGCGCTTTCATCTTGATACTTCTCAACCTCTACGGGAAAACAAGATTAGTCAACTTTTAGGCACTGAAGATGTGTACGACGACGTGTGTGTAGCTTGTGACTTACACCCTCACTGGAAAGATGTACGTGACTGGAAAAGTTGGGGGTTTGAGGCTTGGACAAAAGAAGTGGCACACTATGCCCAAGATTTGTACTCCTAAAAAATTAAAACGTTCCGTGAAAAAAGTAACTTTTAAACCAGTGTTAGTGACAGTGCCAGAAGAAGAAGTCGTGACCGAGAAAAACCACTCTCTTCAGGACAGGACCGTGATCGACATCCCTGAAAGGCCATTCCGGGAGGACACCTGTGTGACTGAGCCCAGGAGTGTAGAGACTCTCAGAACATTACACAGTACCTCTACGATTTCACCTCTTGATCATCACAAATGTTGTACAGAGACTTGTTTATATTCCACTATGATCGTTTTGATGTGTCTTTTATTCATGTACTTAACCATTTGGCTCTTATGTATTTTTGTCTTTCGTGTTGTTCACCATTAAAGATGACAATAAACGTGTCCTGAAAAAAGTATAAAAACTCTTGTCTTGTTTGTCCTCGTGTCAAAAGTGACATTTCTTACACTACTATGACTACCTCTACTGTCTCTGCTCCCTCTTCCTCCACTGTCAAAGTCATTGACGAACACTTAGATCGGACTAGTTGGGAGGCCTTGTATCTTTGCCATCCCTTTAACATGCTCATTGCCGGACCGAGTGGTTCCGGCAAAACCGAATTTGTCAAACGTTTGATCGAACATAAACATCATTTGATCGATCGTCCCCCTCAACCCATCGTGTGGTGTTACAAAGAGTGGCAATCGGCGTACAGCCTTCTGTGAGAAAGTCAAGGCTATTCCATCGTCTTTGTGGAAGGCATTCCTGGCGAAGACGACGGGATCGTGTCTGACCCTAGTCAAACCCATTTGGTTATCTTTGACGACATGTTAGGAGAAGACGAAGAAGAAATTAAACTCTGGTTTACGCGCAAAGGGCATCATCGTAATGCCAGTGTCATTTACATCACCTAAAATTTGTTTCAACAAAGTAAAGCCCATCGTACCATCAGTCTCAATGCTCATTACGTGGTCTTGTTTAAAAGCCCTAGAGATAAATCGCAAGTACAAGTCTTAGCCAAACAGTTAGGGACGCCTTGGCTGACAAATGCGTACGACGATGC
>JAECUM010050465.1:0-18737 GCA_016617855.1 Megalonaias nervosa | reverse complement strand
TGAGGAGGACGATCGATCAAATGATGTTTATGTTCGATCAAACGTTTGGCAAATTCGGTTTTGCCTGAACCGCTTGGTCCAGCAATGAGCATGTTAAAGGGATGGCGAAGATACAAGGCCTCCCAACTAGCACGATCTACGTGTTCGTCAATGACTTTGACAGTGGAGGAAGAGGGAGCAGAGACAGTAGAGGTAGCCATAGTAGTAGTAGTGTAATAAAATGTCACTTGTGACACGAAGACAGACAAGACAAGAGTTTTTATACTTTTTCAGGACACGTTTATTGTCATCTTTATTAGTGAACAACACGAAAGACAAAAATACATAAAAGCCATATGGTTAAGTACAGGAATAAAAAACACAACAAAACGACCATAGTGGAATATAAACAAGTCTCTGTACAACATTTTTTGTGATCAAGAGGTGAAATCGTAGGAGTAGTGTGTAATGTTCTGAGAGTCTGTACATTCCTTGGTTCAGTCACACAAGGGTCCTCCCGAAATGGTCTTTCAGGAATGTCAATGACAGTCCTGTCTTGAAGAGAGTGGTTTTCCTCGGTGACAGACTGTTCTTCTGGTATGGACACTAACACAGGTTTAAAAGTGACTTTTTTCACGGAACGTTTTAATGTTTTAGGATGACAAATCTTGGGCATAGTGTGCCACTTCTTTAGCCCAAACCTCAAACCCCCAACTTTTCCAGTCACGTACATCTGTCCAGTGAGGGTGTAAGTCACAAGCTACACACACGTCGTCGTACACATCTTCAGTACCTAAAAGTTGACGAATCTTGTTTTCCCGTAGAGGTTGAGAAGTATCCAAATGAAAGCGCAAAGCTTTGAGCAGAATGAGTCTCTCGTGGACATTTAAAGGCATCACTTTCATGTTTTGTTTTGGAGTAATAGGTACTGTTCGTAAAGAGTCCACAAAGAATCAGCTGGTAAACGAAATCCCAGAAAGCAAGTCACTAAGACACACACTACACGTCGACCCCAATTCAATGGAGACAGTTCTCGTAATAGGTGTTGGTAATCCTCTACCGTTTGAATACTGTCATTGATTTCCTTCCACGGAATCTGTTGTATCACGAATGATAAAGGTCGTGGCATGGTAGAACGTTTTTATACCCTCTTTTTTCGGCAGCTATAAGTGTACTTTTTGCACAGAAGTGGTCGTATTCCGTCGACGTATCTAAAATATTTAGTCACTAACTTGTACATCACACATCGTTCAGAAGTTTCCTCTTTATCTAAGTTTACATTGTGTACAAGATTTTGGTAACCCTCTAACTCTTCTTCTGGAATTCGATGCAATAAGTGTACCTGGTAGTAAAAATAATCACTATCAACAACACAATCCTTCTTGCTCACGAGTAGTTGATCAATGTCTGACCCCTGGAACACTTTCATCAGAATCAATCCTCTTATAGCATTTAGGTACCAGTGGTTCCAACATCGGTGACGTAACGGATGCAATGATTCTTTTCGTTTCACTTGTATTTTGACGAACTCACGGTAAATGCGTTCTCTCAATTCCACAGGCAAAGCACGAATGTTCTCTTGTAAAGTATCCATAACCTGTCAGTCAAACACTTCTCCTAGAGCGAAAGTAATGAACGTAGTGGGTAATTTCTGACCACTGCCATTCCAGGAAACGGTCAAGAATGTCAATAAAATCTTCAAATGTAAATGGTCTAAAGCGAAATAGTAGAACGAACGCACACTTGATCCATATAAATCGGACTTGTTTGTTGACTTTGGTCAATTTCCTCTTATGAATTTCTCGACACAAATGTTCTACAGTTACTAATTGAGATTTGACTCTGGCAAGTCCCTGCCAAATGTCCTTGTAGATCTTCTCTTGCAATTCGTTTGGTAATCTTTGAAGATTATTTTTACATCGGGTTTAAATACTTGGCTAGGGATTGTCCAACGTTGGACTCCTAACTCCGTAGCTAGCTTTTTACACAACATGGTAGGGTCACTTCAATGACGAGGTCCCACTAAAGGCAGGTAGTGACACTCTGGAGACCATTGAGCATGTTCCAGGTAAGTGCAATCTTTCTTCTCCCACTGGTGAAGTGAGACACCGCAACTGAAGCACTTGACTTTATCTCCTTCGCCCAAGTAGATAAATCCAGCTCTGGCTAATTCTTCGGGGGTAGGTCCTCCTAGATATTTTGGCCATTTTCCTTGGAAGGTTTGCAATCGACTTTCAAAATCACAGTATTCTGGCAAACGCACAGGGAACGAATATTCGTCTTTCACAGGTTCATTTCGATGAGGGTACGGTGAAATCCTTAGGAGTTTGCTCAGTTTTACATGACATCCGTAGGGTGGTAGTCGCTTGGTTTCCTGTGGAGGTGGCCATCCACCATGAAAACCAGTAAAGTGAAAAGGTGTGCGATAACGAGTGGCATCGCTTTCACATCCGTCAGGTTTGACACGTACAGCATCACTTTCCATGGTAGGCATGGTAGTAGAAGTAGTAGTTATAGCAAAGTTCCCATGATGATGTGGTACTGAATCACTAAGGTCATAGCGTACGGCATCCCTACCATCGCAAGGCACAGCATCGTACTTGAGTTTACTCTTACTGGATACTTGCTGTGTGAATGGATTCATCTTTCTCGCTTAGCAATGGTAGTCACAATGAACTATCGACCTTGAACGTTGTCCCTTTTTATATGCTGACCAATATCGACATGACCGTACGGTAAAGTGAAGTGGTTGGGAAGCCGAACTCGCTTCTGGTACACGATTTGATAAACTTTTTCCAAGGGTCGACTGACGATTTGGTGTGTGGGTAAACGTACAATCTTGTGCGGTTCGTGGGTGGTCACTTTAAAGTTTCGATCCTGTCCAGACTGCAAGGCTTCTTTCAATATGCTAAAGTTCACCACTCGACTGGTGCGATAATTAAGAGTCAATCCTTTCACTTTACACTCCGTGTGCACATCTCCTTGATTGTTCCGGTATTCGTAGCCGTAATTTTTGGGACCGCCACTTGCAAAACTGAGAATCTTGTGGTCGGGATGCTCGTCCGTCCAGGCTCCTAAACGGTCTCCTTCGATGACAGGGTGAGGTTGACCCAGGCGATCAATGTAGATGCAACTGTCCGTGTCAAAATACAGCACACGATCTCCTAATAGTTCTAAAGCTTCGTACAGTTTTAAGCGAGCATGGGCTGTCACGTAGGCCGCAATGATGACATTTCCAAATTCGTCGGCTTCTACAAAGTCCAGTTCTTCTTCGTAATTGATTAAGAGCAAGTCCTCACGAACGACGTCCACGTGTTTCATGTATTTGGTTTTGTCGTGAATCATCTGCAAGTATCGGAAAGGTTCTGTCAAATACTCCGTCTTGGGTAAACACGGTCGTTGTGCCATTTTGCCCCACAAACAATTCAACATCACTTTGGCAAACGATCGCCTTCCTTCGTTTTTCTCGATGTGGTCTAAAGTGATGCCTTCCTGCTTCCAGTATTTCTCTTTGAACTTTGTTTGGTCGTCGGGAGTGTGACACCAGGAAGGATATCCGCTAGCTTCTTGTTTCAGTTTCAAAAAGGCATTCACGTAGTCTGCAAAAATGCCTTTTTGAGAATCGTCGCCCTTGTGGTATTTTTCTGTCTTGGGAAAGTGGTAAATTTCGTACACTTCTAACAGTTGGTATCCCAAGTCCAGAGCTTTAAACAATTCCACGCTGACCCACGTTCCCGTCAAGGCTCGTTCTTCCTGAGTGTGCTGACAAGGGTGGTCTTGGTTGCACGTTTCAGCACAAGTACGACACAAGGGAAACATCAGTTTTCCTTGGCAATGATGTGGTAAAACGGGATGGTACAAGTTCGTGGGAGGCAAGACTTTACACTTGATCAATCCTTCGTATTGTCGAATATTGTCCACGTCAATGTGTTCCGTCAGCAATTGTGGGTGCCCTGCGGGAAAGTGACAATATTTGCACACGTACGGATACAGAGAACACACGTCCAAGTATTTGATTTCTTCTCCTTTCTCCTCGTCGACTTGGTACAGCAAACAGGTGGCATTCGTCCGTCCTCCGTACAAACTGTCCCGCGGGTTCAGAGGGTCCACCAGCTTGTAACTTTCCACGATACGCTTAAACTCGGGATCGGTTTTCAATCGCTGATCGTACTCGTGTTCCCACATTTCCACTACTTGGTATCCTTGCTCTTCTAACTTCAAGCGCCGCTGACAAGTGGCCTGGTACAAGTCTTCCATGGTCCGTTGTAAAAACTGGTTTTTAGTGTCACGTTGAGGGTAGCAGATGGGACATCCGTGAAATAAGCACCCGTTAAACTCGTACACAATCTTGGGGTTTTCTAAGTCCCAGCCGTCTACCGAATACCTTCCGATGGTCTTTTCGCCTCCTCCGTTGCGAGCATGTTGGATCCATTTGTCTTCCTTCTCACACAAGTAATGTAACCAACGTAGGGCTTTGACCGAGTATTGACGTTTGACAAAATTGGTCGTTTGAGGACTGATGACAGCTAGGGTGTTTTCGGGCATGAATCGTTGACGATACACTAAGGAACACGCTTTGGCAATGGTACAAGCTTCTTTCAAAGGATCGATCCCTCCGTGTTCCATGAACAGTTCTCGAAATTTTCCACAGCAGCGACGTAAAATGTCTACGTCGGAACGACAATATTTTAACATTTCTTCTTGAAAGTCAAAAGGGTCCGAAGCGTGAGTGTGGTACCATGCGTAGAAAGCTTCTCGTTGTTCGGTACGCATGTTGTCGGGGTCGTAGTAGTGAGCCTCAGGCAAATGGGGTAGAACGGCGTGTTGATTAGCTTCGGTATTGAAAAAGTGCGGAAAATAGCCTTTGGCCATTTCTGTCATGCCAAAAGTTTTAGGCATGCGGCTCAAAGGCATAGCCAAGTAACTCATTGAATCTTTAAACTGTACTTGTCCCACTTGCATGGAAATGATTTTGCTCCGTTCAAAGTGACTTTCGGACGTTCGGTACTTTGTTCCGTATAGTATCTCAACAGAAATTGTCCATCGTATCCCGAGAAATTGTGAGCCATCACCGTGGCATGGCGATGACAATCTCCGTAACGTTCGATATCTTCTTGGCTCCACGTCTCGTCGATGGGGTTTAAGATCCATTGGGCAAAATCGGCCAGTGTGTTCGATCCCCGAAAGATTTTTTCACGTCCTCCAGGAATCTTGCTGCAGTAAGGGCAATGAGTCAAGATAGGCTCTTGGATGCACTTCTCGCACGCTCGGTGAGCCACGCAGAAATTAGGAATGTGAATGCCAGTCTCTTGCATGCATTCGAAATCGAAAAAGATGAAATTCCCTTTCTTCTTCTGGTCATTCTCTTCTTCTTCTTCATGTTTGGAATGGTATTTTTGAATGTAGCATTGGTGTTCCAAGTCCACGGTTTGGCGACAAATGTGACATCGCTTCTTTCCTGAACAGACGTGCGCCTTGGCATTGTTGGTACGTATGCCTTGTCCACAAGTAGGGCACAATCTCAAGAGCTGACAAGCACATTTCTGCTGTGAACCTTGCGTCTTTAGGTGTTGTTGGTAACAGGCAGGACTGACAAACGTGCGCTGACAAACAGAGCAATGCACTCGTTCTTGTCCTTCGTCCAGACAGGGTGTAGAAGCTAAACATCCTGAGCATTTCGATCCACAATGCTTGTGTTGCTCTCGATTGTTATAGCCATAGTCACATTTCTCACAGTAATAACTGTATGACAGGAATGCAGTGATACTGGTAATAGCATCAAAATGTTCATCGTGATGATAGACGTGAATGTATTTTCCGTCTTTAAAATCTTGACCTCGAAACAACAGAGGTCCGCGCACTTCTTGAGGGTGAACTTTCAAGGTGTAACGTGGAGCCAAGACGTCTTGCAACTTTTGCATTTCAGGAATGCCGCAGGGTGTGTCTTTAGCTAACCCCGCTTGCTGTAACAGGAGTTCTGCTTCTCTTTGTTGTTTGGCTCGGTCCGATCGTTGAATAGTTTTCCAGGCTCTTTTCCATTCTACCGTATCGTTCTTGTCAGCATACGTTTGTCCCACCACGATGGCACGGGCTAAGCACATCTTGTCTTTTGGATTGTTAATTTGGACAAGACTACGCTTGAGGTTACGCAAGTTGTCTACCAACATCAACTTTTTTTTACCTGTCCCTTGGGGAAGAGACACGTGGGTCATGTACAGTGTCGCTTTTCCGTCCGTGATGTGAAATTTGTCGTTAGATTGTTGTACGTGTTGAATCTTGTCCATGATTTTGGAAGGTGTCAATTCTGATGGACTGCTAAACTCGATCCAAACGGGAGACTTCAAATTGTCGTGATGAATAGAAAGTCTCAAGCGATCGTCTTCTTTGGCTCGACATTGCCGTTTTAGTGTGGTTAACAAAGAATCCCACACATCGGTGATGAACCCTTCTGCTTTTTCCAAGGGTACGTCAGACTTGAAATCTTTAAATTTCACTGCGTACGTGTAGGCTGTGGTTCTAAATTTTCTGGAAGAGCGTTTGTCCGTCTCCCGAATGTGGTAGTACTTTTCAGGGTTTACGGATGGTAATGGACTTTGATTTGGTGTAGACTCTTTAGGCTTCGATTCTGGTTCACTCATCTCATCTTCAAAATCCCTGGCATGAATTTGTGCCAAGACTTCAGCTACTGTGCGAGGCGATAAATCACGTTTCTGCCTCTTGCTTTCTTCTTCTTTCTTTTCGAAATGATGCGATCGTTTCATCTTGAAGACAAAAAGTCAAATGACTACCTGTGAAACACCATGAACCCCTATATATCTATGTCAGACCAGGGCATATATAAAGGGCTAGTGACTCCCCTCTCAGTATTCATTTCGCTCTCAAGCCGACCAGCACAATGGAAGAACCCACACAGATCGAACTTCTGATTAGAGCATTGCGAGGTGTGATAAGAAAGTTTTCTTCAGACAAGCCAACGGACTACTCTCCTTCCTTTCGAGATAAAAGTCGAGATACTTGCTATATCTGTCAAAAGAAAGGGCATTGGGCTACAGAATGTCCAGACCGTCAAAGAAGCAAGGTCAGTGTCAAAAGAAACAAAAGTCAAGATACCTGTTATCATTGTCAAGAGAAAGGACATTGGTCTTCAGAGTGCCCTAAGAAACAACAGGAGCAGGAGAAGGAGGAAGAAGAAACAGAGGTGACCTCGACAAAAGAAGAACCCCGACACGTTCAGAAAGAGAAGACAGAAAAGAAAAGAAGACGAGAAAAATGTGAGGAAGAAGAAGAAGGAAGAAGAGGAAAAAAGTGTAAAAGTGAAGAAATTGAAAAAACAGAGAGAGTGAAAGAAAAAAGACAAAGAAGAAATCTATGAACTTTTTTAAAAGTGTTGTGTTATGTTGTGATATTGAATTGTAAAAAAATTGTAACAGAATAGACCAAACTAAAAAAAACGTAAGTGTCTCTTGGTTTTCATTATTTAGAAATAATAAGGACCTACACTCATACACTCACAACACGTACATCATAGGGTTAAAGAAGGGATTTTGAGTTTTAATTGATTTTGGCAAAATGAATAGTCACTCTTTTCGAGAGTATTGGGTAGCCCTGAAAAGGACTGTTGAGTGTTTGTTTTTTTCCTTAGAACAAACTCAGGAACGAGAATCAATTCGCTTTAACTGTCTTAAGCCTTTGCCACGGCCAAGGCCTACTTGTGGACTTGCTCCTGTCAATGATCTAGTAGATATCACTAGGGGTGGTATCTCTGGTGTAGTCACAGGGTTAGGTTGTTTGGCTCGGGAAGGTCTTTTTCTCTTGGGTCGTAATAAAGAAGTCTGATACATTTGTTTCAGACTTCTTAACTCGGCCAAAATGTCCAAGAGTACCGTGACCGTTTGACTTTCGCTGTTCTCCTTCTCTCCTAGACTTTGTTTCTTCTCTACTGCTTCTTCTTCTTCTGTTGTTTCCTTCTTGCCTCTTCTTCTTCTTCTCGCTGTTTCTGTTCAAGAAGAAATGCTTGCTCTGCTTCTTTCTGCTGCTGTAAAAATTTCTCCAATTCTTCTCTCTGTCTTTGTTTAAAATCGTCGACACGTGGTAATGAAGGAGAAAGTGGCGAAGGTACTGGTACCGGAACAAATTCTTGGGAAGAAGATAAAAAATCTACTAAATCCCAGTTGAAATCAACCTCTTCGGGAAGTAGCACTGTGTTCACTTTGGTAGCTGCTGCTGTACCATTACTTCTCGTCTCCACAGCCGGTGCACCCCAATTCATTGTCTTCTTAGGTTCCGTCATGTTTCACAAAACACTACCGCATCGATTCACTGCGCACAGACGCTAGTGTGCCTATATAGGAAATGTGACGTCACAGGTAGCTCTCTTCGGATTGGAAGACAGACTCCGCGAAGTGACTGAATTTTGTAACGCGTGTTGGGATTGGTGAACCCTTTCAATCCGTTTCGATCCGGTCTTCCACTATAAATAAACGCGGTTCACTTCATTCCCTTCACCTGTTCTCGTCACAGAGAAGATGTTGATCGACGTAGAATCCTCTACTTTGGTATCCTCAATGCTGTTCCGTACAGACTTACCCATGTATGTGAAAACAAAATGGACTGTCATCCGGATCACCGGTGCCACTCTTTGGAAAAGAAGATGTTATGTGGAAAGACAAGGCTGTCTTAAGCGGACTCTCATCTACGGACCAGAAGTGAGACACAGCTTAAGACAAACTTTGAGAAATTTGAGGAAGATAAGAAGACCTATGCGATGTCCTGTATGTTAACGGAATGGTGTTAACATCACATAACAAACAACGGCCCTTTTCAGGGCCACTTCCAATGCCTCGAAAAGATCTTAATTTTCATTTTGTCTCCACCCTAAACGAATATATATAAAACCCTTCCTCTACTAAAAAAACACGAACGCTCTTGATTCGTGTTTGTCTATAGCCCTCTCTCAGGTAGCCTGACGTCACAGTACTTCTCTTTTTGCTACATTGTTACCAGTGTGACGTCATGCCACCTATCGCTTATCGCTCTACAAACCCACAGTCTCCTAGTCACCGCTCTACAAAATTTCCATTGTCGCTATACAGGCCCAGGGTGTTCTAGTCCCTCTACTCAATTTTCCATTGTCGCTATACAGGCCCAGGGTGTTCTCGTCCCTCTACTCAATTTTCCATTGTCGCTATACAGGCCCAGGGTGAGATTTTATTTCTTGTCGCTATACTGGCCCAGGGGGGGTCTGTAATGCTAATTCCCATTGTCGCTACGGTACCCCACTATACTACTAGGAGCCCCAGGTGTCTGGCTAACATATGTTTAGACCACTGACCAAGCAGAGAGCACAGGTCTATGAGGTAGTCATGTGATACCAGCAAAAACATCGTTGATATATGCTCAATACTTGATGAATCTGGTTTTCTCCACTTTGCTGCGATACCGACAGGTTTCTCCTTGTTCTCATAATAAATATGTTGAGAATTAAATGTGCATTATATTTATTTACAAACATTGCATGACTTTTATTTAACATTGTCAAATTCTATGTACAGCAACTTTATACAAAACAATAGATATCTAGATTATCAGTGTCTGCTCAACCACATTGTTTGACTGACTTGTAAATACTAATCTCCAAGCTATGGTACCGGTAATTGCATTTGTTTAACTCCGTACTTACTCCTGCTTGGGGCATCAAACTTTAACAGTAAATGTTTTATGTTCAGTATCCTGTTATCCATTGTGAATACCCACTAATTAACATTTGACCTCTACTTGTTTGAACTAGTACAGCAAGAATAATTGTTAAGGAGCAATGGGGTCACACATGAAAACTCTTTGTGTGTGTGTGTGATTTGGATTTTTAACGTAGCTTTAACAATGTTTCAGTCATATCGCTACGATGTCTGCAGTGTGGCAGTTTATAGCATGATGTCCCACCCAGTCCCATTATCCTGACACTAGGCTGACCAGTCCTAACACTAACCTCTTAATGCTGAGCGCCTAGCGAGGCAGCTGTTAGCACCATTTGTGTAATGCTCTAACCACTATGCCACCGGAGCATTTACTGAAAAAAAGATTAGATTTTAAGTTTGTAGTTTGTGTTTTATTTCAGGCATAAATGACTTGTGTCAAAAGAGGGATGAACTTCATCGTCAGATTAAAGAAGAAGAGGAAGAGAAACAAAAACTCCAGAATGATATCCGAATCTTAACTGAGAGAATGGCCAAAGTCAATGAGAGTCTCAGCAAGAAAATGGCAGCCAGGAATGAATTTGACAAAACGATTGCAGAAACAGAGGGGGCATATATGAAGGTATAAGTCATTATGTAACTTTGATAGATTTTACTCTTAGTCTTCAATTTTTTAGTATTGTCTGTGGAATGTAGGGATAACTTTTCTGATAGTGTCACAATTGTTGATGTCAGCATCAAGTTTTTGCATATAGCTCAGTTACTCTCTCTCTCTCTCTCTCTCTCTCTCTCTCTCTCTCTCTCTCTCTCTCGATATATATATGGTTGTGAAACTTGACAAGTGTTGTCACTTTGGAGGCTCTTGCTCACCATGGGCAAAAATAGGTCACAGTGACTAATTGTCACACTGAAGTGATTTCATTAAGTTTTTGTGTTAGTTCAGTTTCTTGGATTGTTATATGTACAGTTATGAACTTGATGTTATTTTCATATTTGAGGGTATTACTCACCATGAGCAAAAGTAGGTCACAGTAACCAACTTCTAAAGTCAAAATTCTTATATAATTTTTCTTGCATTTAACTCATTTTCTCTGACACAGTTGTACATTGAAATTATAGATTAAATGAAATGGTTTTGTTTAACATGAAAGTATGTTTCTATTTTTTGTAAATGTAATCAAGTCACGTTCTTCAATTATTTTAGTCTTTCCCTTAATTTTTGTTTATGACCAATCATTAAATAAATGATTAAATCATTTAATATTGTATGACACAGTAATAAATAAGTACCCCACATAAAATAGAATGTGCACATAAATAAATGTAGAAATCTGAATGAATGAGACAGTGACCCCATTCCATACAACCCCATTCAAATTTTCACACAAGCAAAGGATCTGTTTTCAACTTTCATTGGCATGAAAGCCTGGAATACCAAAATCGTGTAAAGTAGAATTCTGTAATGAAATGAATAAAAATGTATTAATATTGAAGAACGTGTTCAGATAGCTTTGTTTCGTTCAAGATTCTTATCATCCTTTTAACAGATTTCAGTATTCCCCGCTTCCATCGCATTCCATAATAGTCATTCTAGAAAGTTCATATTCTTACATTGTGTAGTGGAAGCACAAATACAAACAGGGATGTAGTGCACACCAGTCAGTTTTCTTTCGACCGGAATCAGGTTCGTGTGAATTTATAGTATATATGGTGTTCATGATTTGCAAATCAACTACCAAAAGCAATAACATTTGAAAATATATATTCATTTCGGCATTACAAGTATTTAGTAAATTTGTGCTCTAAAGAAACTCAAAGCCAAATATATCATAGCATAGAATATTTAAACATTTGTGTATTAGGCCTCCATAAAACTTATGCTATTTCAGTACATTTCTATGAATATAATTTGATTATAACAGAAATGCTCATTCATTTTACATGATAATTCTATGTACATGTACTTTAATTTGTTAGCTATTGTTAGTTAAATGTTACTTTTTTGAATATTCTTAAATCTTATTGATGAATTGTTTATGATCACTGTTGTTATTTATACAAGCTGTGGCAACTGTTGGTTATTATGCCAGTCATGAAATATTGGGAACATAATACAACGTGAATTATGTTACATTAATTTATTTATTGACAGATATATGTTAAACCTTGAAAACTCTTTTATTTTTCTCATTCAGAATTTATTGCTTATATATTTGGATAGATATAGCAGGGTTCGTAGGGGACCTTGAAAACCTTGAAAAGCCTTGAAAAATGAATTGTCCCTCAAGGCCTTTAAAATACCTTGAAAATTCAAAGTATTGTCTGGGTACTTTGAAAAGCCTTGATTTTCCTGAAATCAAAAGGAATTAATAAGTAGTTTTCGTTTTGTAGATTTAAAGAAAAAAAACAAAAACATAAAAAATCTCCCCCCCCCCCACCAAGTTTGAGCCATAACAGAAATATTTCCACAACTGGCCACTGCGCAGTCGTACTTTTTGAACTTCCGATTGTACGAAGACCAGATGCAGCCGCGGTTTAAATTTTAATAATTTTTAATCTTCTAAATGGCTGGCTGCCAATTCCAACTTTGATGGCTAGATGAAGAAAAATATAATGTTTGGCATATGAGATCTTTCTCAAAGAGCTTTGCAAAACGCAAATTATGCCAGATGGATTTTGATTTGCGTGTAGTGAGAGAGAGTGTTCTACCGACCGCATGATTCACCCAAAACAACTTAAATTCACCCAAAACCTTCCCAAAACCATCAAAAACCTGCCCAGATCCACCACAAACATGGTGTAAATTAAACGAAACATACCCCAAAACCACAAGAAAATATTGAAACGAGTACTATCTTGTAGAAACAGATGACAAATTATGCCACATTTAGTATTTACATCCGATGGAAATGAAACAAGGGAGACAAATGTTACTGGATTCATCGCCAACGCTGGTAAGGTGGCGCTCTACAGTTTTGTATTTAGCATAGGTTAGAATTTTAAAGAAAAAGAATTTCCCCGGGTTTCCTCACTAGTTATACTGGCTATTTAAAAAAGACTTTGTATATCTTAGGTATTGTTCAAAGAACCTTTAATTCCCTTTATTTTGGTGTATGATTGATGGGTGTAATATGGGTTATATAGTATACAGCTTGGCCCTACTACAGATGTGCACCTTTCAAAAGAGTGCTAGCTCCACTTGCTCATTTTCACTTCCCGAACTTCAGAGGTAAATTGTAAAAAAAAGAGCCGAGAACTTTTTTTGCATTTTATACATTTGGTAATTCATTCATTGCACTTTCAGAAGCTGGTATTGTCTAGTCTGGCAAAATTCATTTTCCCTATTTTAATAGCTGCCAAGGATAGTGCACTTTAGACAAATTCAGGTTGAGTTTTGGAGCACAAGGGAGCAGTCATTTTAGTTAGCAGTGTGCTAAGATCATTTACAATTTCCAAAAGTACAATATCCAAAGAAATGTCAGCCACATTACATGAAAGTAGCATAGAGGTATGCCAACATTCTCACCACTGTGCATGTTTTAAATGCAAACAACTTCACCTTACATACATCACTCTCTCAAAAGTACATAATAACTGGTGAGCGCCACCTAATCAAGTCAAAACGGACAGAGTCAAAACGTTCCGAATGAAAGCAGCCTCATTGTGAAGTAAATAATGGACCATCAGTTCCGCACAAGGGTTCATTACAAAGAAAATTTGGAGTATCCGTCCATGAATCAAGGGGTGGGGGTGGGGGGTGGCAGGTATAACCTGTAACAATATAACACAAGGGAAGACACCAGTCCGCACCCCTCGATAGCTTCAACCCTGCTAGTTTATCGGGTGGCACGATTTACTCAAATACACCCAAATACTACCCAAATACACCCAAATACTGCCCAAATATACCCAAATACTGCCCAAATATACTCAAATACTGCCCAAATACTCTCAAATACTGTCTAGAAACAGGCACGTGATACATTTACTACTAAAGAAATTTTTTAATTCATTGCAATGTGAAGTTCTGGGTAAAAATGAAATACGTTAAATTACTAAAGCAATTAGAAATTCTTTGTACGAAACGTAACGAACTTCTCCAATTACCATTTGCTCGGAAATTATCGACAGAGTCCAGGACGACATATATGTTTCTAATTTGCATACTTAATTGCAGATATCTATATTCTAGAATAATCTTAATTTTTATTTGTGGGCACACCTTCGACATTTAGATATAATTAGCTATTGGCCTCGAGTATGTCCCTCCCCTATGGCTCTTTGTTCGAAACATTCAAAGACCTTTATGTGTTCGTGTTCCCACCCTCTAATATTTATGTGTTGTTTTTTCAGTAAATAATCAAAAAGAAGTTTGAAAAGAAAATGTATTTATATGATTGGTTTTGTTGCGGTGGTTTCTCTTAATTTGCTACTTTCTTGGATGAGTCGTTCTCTGAGGTTCCTGTATATACAGGCCCCTTATTTCCTTCTCTCCCAATACTTGATAGCTTTATTCTATAAAATTAATAACTTGTTATATGTTATGTACTATCATCCATTGACATATTTGTCTATATATATATATATATTTATATAATGTATGATACATATGCAAAAATCGTTACCTTCGGCTTTAATCCTTGGATGCATGCATATGTATATAGAATAATGCTAAGGAGAAATCCAATTCAGCACAAATGTTGATATTGCTAACACATCTATTTATAACTTGGTGTCTGATCTTTTCCAACTGATTCTTAGAATTTACTCTCTTTTTACTGCCTCTTTTCACTGTTATATTTATATGCCAAATCAGAGCCGCATGTTCAACTAAATTTCTATTCAGCCAAAATATATTTCACGTGATGAGGATCAGTTCCGACTGTTTTCTTATAAAAAGCGAATAAAACACTTATGTGATCTAATGAACAAAGTGCAAAAATAAAAAAAAAATGCACTATTACATATGTGCAAATTAAAACACATTTGAACATTCTTAATGTTTTCTTTAACCTGCAATTATTGAATAATGACCTCTTGGTACGAGTTGAATAGCAGAAAGACAACTCGGCCTTTGGGAAGTCGAGGCCAGGAGTTAATCATAAATATTAGAACATGCGAACAATAATAGGTAAATTGTCGGCAATCGCATAAAATGAAATGAAAGGAATTGCCGAACAGAATCATCAAACGCAAGTGCTTCTTGTCGACGATTACAAAAAAAAAAAAAAAAAAAACCAAAGAAAGAAAATGCCGATAAAGGTGATCAAGCGGCAAGCTCTCATTTACTCAGTTAATATTTGTTCACCAGTAACCTACTAAAATCAGCCTCGAATTGTTTTTTGACTACATATTGATTACTGACAATTGCCAGCACGTTTTCTTTGGAAACAAGTCGGGTTTCAAGTTGTTGTATTTTTTACCATTAATAAACTGCTAGACAGTCTGAACAAAACATTACTGTTAATTACAAGCAATCGAATGCAAGGTATAAAATCTTAAAGTTTAATCCCCTCGTCTTTCATTTGGAAACAAAGTTTAAATATTGCACATTTCTTGTTTTCCTTCTTCTGTATTGGTGATTTTTAAGCGAATCATGGCTAATTTCAGCAAAAAAACGCGGAGCCAGGTTTAGATGTGGTGGATGCAAATCAGACTGTTCAAATGACTGTGTTCAGTGTTCATTGTGTAAGAACTGGTATCATAACAAATGCCAAGAAATCTCGGACGATGAATTGAAAATGTGGGGAAACATTGATCTGGAATACGTGTGCGTTTCGTGTCGTACATTGGATGGCAATGAGTTTGACTACCTGATGGCCATGCATCGTTTGCAGAAAGTAAGTATCAGCATTTACTTTAAAATTTGTAATAATTAAATTACTTAGGTTAGCACATGCAAAGACTACTTTCTTTTATCAAAGCATTTTTGTTATAGACCCCTAATTATGTGTGTAATGTAATCATCATGCAATATCATGGATTTTCAACCGATTCAATGACCATTTTAGCTAAAAAAAATGCAGCCTGTGCACGAATTTAAATAATTTAATTGGTCTAATATTTAGATTTCTCTAAAACAATGATGGGGCATGCATTCATTCGCATGTGTATATTGTATAGCACTTTCTGTGAGAATACTGTTTTAATATTATTTTATTAACATAATGTTATATTGCCCATTTTTTTTCCAATGTCTGTTTCCACTCACCGTTGTATTAAATTAATGTTAATATTTAAAATGTGTCTTTTGTCAAACAAAAATTGGAATCTGCTTATCATTAGTTGTTACATATTTTATCTCATTTAATAATAATGCAGTAAATTGATTCTAAATTGAAAGGAAGATATGATCAATTAGAGCAAAGAAAATTCAAAAAAGGTTATTGGATAGTATTGTACTGGACCATTTTGTTTAGTATAGCTTGTTAAGAATTTGCTACACATTTGTCTACCCGGGACTAGGTACGTGGACCCTGCTTTTTAAGTCCCACAATTTTGAATTTAATACCTATCGGTTTTAAATGCATGAAAGTAGTTTTGATTTCCCAATGCATATTAATTAGCTATTAGATGACTCCACAATTTAAAATGTGTAAGTATAAAGAGATAACAAATGAATAAATTGATACAGAATATTAAAACTCTTTTAATATTTACACATAAATACACTAGCATGAAAAAAGATAAAGAGATAAAAAGATATAATAGATTTAGTTTCATTTTCTTTCTTTGCATCTAAATAAAATTTTACATATTTGTTTTTGAAAATCATTTGAACTGTTTTTGTAGCGCCGCAATGCTAACTGAGGTAGCGGCTACTTGTGATTGTAACACGCGACAACACGTGTCAATCTGATTACAATAGCACTTCATTACCCTATACCTTAAATGTTGTATCAACAGTAAACAGTTTTTATATATATATAAATTCGATATCTTTGCGTGTCCTATTCATTTTCTCAACATATGATTAGATATGTTTAGAATGTTACACGAGGACATTTTGCTCCCTACATGAAGAATCCAAATTGTCCTTAACTATTAATATCAATTTATTACCATAAATATAAAGAGGGAGACGACTCAGGAAAAATGCAAATACACTCAAAACAATAGGTTTTATTTTAATTTTTCAGTGCACTGTCTCACTCTCAAAAGATAAGTAAAAGGAATTCAAAATTCAAAATTACTTAAATTTTAAAATTTTTATAAATTTAAATAAATACAATATATGTCCACTCATATGTATATGGTATGTGTATATGTGTGTATATGAATATGTGTATGGGTACACATGAAAGATATATATGGTAAGGTCAATGTATGATCTGTATATATATGTACATATATGTAATGAAGTAGGAAAACCTGGGATATCTCTGATTTGACATAACTGCCGTCCTTACAAAACACTTACAGCAAACACACAATATAGCATAACACATATAGCATACACAGGACTTAGGAGACCCTTGGCAAAGGTCACAAAATTTTCGAAAAAGGCGAGGGACTCCGAGAAAGTATTTGAAACTTGATCGGATGAACACACCTTCAGATACAATAGGGAAAATACCCCGTCAAAAATTGTCTCCAAATAAATTTTTGATCAAAATTCTTTATATAAAATAGTACAGTACACCGCACCTGGGGGAAAGAAGAACATATGAAATACTTTTATTTTTTTCGGCTAAGTGGGAGGGGGGCATCTGTCTTGTGCCCCCCCCAAAAAAAAGAGGATAATTCAGGGTTAATACGAAAAAAAGAGAGAAAAGTAATTTCCGCATTTGCAAATATTTAAATAAGTAAAGAAAATAACTATAACGATCAACATATAGACAAATCAAACATTTCTAAGTCTTAATTTTGTATCAACTGTAAATGTTTTCCAGTATTGTAAGTATATAACGTCTCTGCGCCGCCTTAGCGCATTTAGTTTTTCTAGTACTTACCATATGTACATATAAAATATATACTCACAAGGAACTTTCTTCAGATGTTTTAAATAACATAAAAAAATACTTTACAAATAATGATGATATTCAATTGTTTTGACAAACTGCTTTATGGAATATTTAACATAATTCATTACAATGTTCGGTGCAAATAGGTATTTAAAGAAAACAACGAAGACACTGTTGTTATTTTAAATTGTCTGTGCCGGCTTTATCTGTCTATACGCGATTATTCATGACCTAATTGCATATTACCAATGCCTCAACAAACTCAAAATCTGCATTAATTCCAGCATTTATCGACTATTTTAATGCGGTTTTCTTTTCTCTCTAGGCGGCTGCATCCAAGAACATGGAAAAACTAAAGGAGGCTGTTCAGCGTGAGCTAATGTTCAAAGTGAAATTACAAATTCCAGAAGAGCCAACGTCTTATTTGCCAGACGTTGATCCAGTCGCGGCTGAGGTGATGGACAATTACGTCGACAACATAACTGGAAACCCCCTGACGACAAGCGGTGATGGCGACTGTCTCTTCAATGCCGTCTCTATCTTGCTTTGTGGTAACAAAACCATGTCAGTGAAACTAAGGTACCACACGTGTATAAAACTTATTACAGTCTGGGAACAATACATGTTGCATCCACAGAGACCTAAAATACAATTGCTTTCTAGCAGTTACTTACAGTCTTGTCTGGACTCTGCCGTCATCGGAAAATTCTCCAATGCGTGGACAATTATAGCTTTGGCAGATGCGGTTAACATGAAAATAAGAGTGATATACCCATACGCAAACGGGAAAAACGATATCGCCTACAAAACTTAACCAAGGACAACAAATTAAAAAACATTTTCAAGAAAAATGGTCAATTTTGCCTGAAAAAGATCGTGGAAAAAAGGTAACATATGCTTCAATTGATCCTCAACCCACCGATATCATAACTCTTCATCGCTACTACACTAAGCTAAAAGACAACGACAGCTACAGGAAGAGAGTTACTACTGTAACTGAAGCACCCGAATGGCTTAGCCATTTAAAAACCCTTGCAGTGATTGAATATTTAGGGGTAAAGAATTCAAATTCAAATCATCCGCATGGAAACTCAAAAAGCGG
>JAECUM010050460.1:0-21333 GCA_016617855.1 Megalonaias nervosa | reverse complement strand
GAGGATACATTGATGTAGCTATGTATCCTGGTAGAGGCTATATTGATGTAGCTATGTATCCTGGTAGAGGATATAATGATGTATTTATATATCTAGGTAGTGGATATATTGACGTAGCTATATAGCAAGGTAGAGGATATTTTGATGCAGCTATGTATCCAGGTAGAGGATATATTGATGTAGCTGTATATCCAGGTAGATGATATGTTGATGTAGCTATGTATCGGGGTTGAGGATATACTGATTTAGCTGTATATCCAGGTAGAGGATATATTGACGTGGCTATATATCCTGGTAGATGATATACTGATGCAGCTATATGATGTAGCTAGGATATATTGTTGTAGCTATATATCCAGACAAAGGATATATTGATGTAGCTATATATCCAGGCAGAGGATATATTGATTTAGCTATATATCCTGGTAGAGGACATATTGATGCAATTATATATACAGGCAGTGGAAATATTGATGTAGTTGTATATCCATGTAGAGGGTATATTGATGTAGCTATGTATACAGATATAGGATAAATCCTTTTGTACCAGGAGAGATTCAAGACACAACTATATCCACAAGTGTAAGTTTACATAGACACGCTGACATTTTCCAGAAAATATCTTTAGCAAGCATGTTATCAAATAGCCTCAAAATCAAAGCTAGAATTGTTGAAACAATCTAAAGAATGGTTCAGAGACCCTTCCATCCTGGCACTCAATTTTGGAATGACTTCGAACCCCAAAATTCGAATTTAAAAATCATTGTTAAATCTGACACTGCCAACGCTATTTTGTAGGCTGAAGTCAGTCACAGCCCAAACTGTCTTGTGCTGTCAGAGAAGAAACTTTTTGATGTTGTGAGATGAATACTATAACACTGGTCGGGTTTTAGAATTTAAATGAAAAAACAACAACAACAACAACAACCAAAACAACCCAAAACCATCAGACACAACAAACGATGTATACCGTACGCTTATTCTAGTACATTTTCACTCAAATGCTAGGCGAAATATATTCTTTTAGGTCTGCAAAAACCAGTAACACAAGAACCATCAATTTACCACGAAAAGAAAGAAAGCATGAATACATAAATTATGGAGGAGGAAAGGAGGAACATAAGAAAAAAAATTACGCCAAGAAAGTGGCCACTGAAAATAATATAATGTATGTCCTCCGTTTTTACGTCGTACTATAAAGTATAAGAGACAATTAATCGAACACAAAAACTAAATTTCGTATGGCATTCTTCTCAAGAAGAAAGTTTGTTAAACCAAGGCTGTTTATTATGTACCCTTAAAAAAAGACAGCACGAACAAATCTGCACCAAATACTTTTACAGACGAGGCAAAGAAACTATGATTCTGCGAAAACGAAAGACAAAAAGCATATCCCAAGTAAGACGATAGCCACGATAGAGTTTGTTTCAAACCATAGTTGCCCAAAGAACAGCACAGATTTATTGTAAGCTTTCATCAGTAACGCTGATCCATTATCTAAAATTTGATGGTTTGACTGTTTCGTCCATTCCAACACATTTTCATTTTTTTTTTTTTCAAGGCAAGGGCGGATACAGCTATTTTTGGAGGGTGTGGGTGGTGTGATCTATGATCAGAAAGAGATACCGAAAAGTTCTACAATTTTAACTGGACAATATGGCGTTCTACAGTTTCGTATTTTGCATAGGGTTAAAAAAAATTTTTTTAAAAGAAAACGAATTTCCCAAGTTTTCCTCACTGGTTAGCTTTTTTAAAAAATGACCAGTACATAATAGAACTTTTAATTCTCTTTATTTTGGCGTTTGATTGATGGGTGTATTTTTGGGTCATAGGGTATAAATCTTGGCTGTGCTTCAGATGTGCAACTATCAAGAAATTTCTAGTTCCGCTTGGTCATTTTCACTTCCTGGACTTACAGGCAAATTGTAAAGACAAAGTGCCCGTAACTTTTTTACGTGTTGTATATTTGGTTATTAATTCATTGCTCTTTTAGAAACTGGCACTATCTAGTCTGACAAAATTCATTTTCCCCATTTTCATTTTCCACATTTTAATAACTGCTGAGGGTTGTGTATTTTAGACTAATTCATGCTTTTTTTGAGCACATATGAGCAGTAATTTTAGTCAGCTGTGTGCTTAGATCATGTACAATTTCCATTAGCACAATATCGAACGAAATTTCATCCACAGCACATGAAAGTAACAGAGGTGTGCCAACATTCTCTCCTTTGTGCATGTTGCAAATGCAAAGAACTTCATTTTACACCTACCACACTCTCAGAAGTTCATAATATCCATAGAGCACCCCCAAAGGGGATCGATTCAACACTCAGCCCACCCTCACCCCAACTTGACCACTGAAAGTAGTACCGTATATATTTGCGTTCATCTAGGATTCAAGTATAGACTGCATAGGCTTAGATCTAATGTCGCTAAATGAATCAGCAGTGTAAACGTCATAGATTTAGATCTGACATCACAAAATGCTGATGTCGCAAAATGAATCGGCAACGTAAACGTCATAGATTTAGATCTGACGTCACAAAATGAGTACGCAGATCTGTTTCTGTGCAGATCGTTAGGCCTGAACCGTAGAACAACAACATAGTACCTGATTTGTGTACGCATAATGCGTCGGCAGATCTGAATGCTGTTTTGCAGTTGAACCCAACCTATGAGAGAGTATAAACGATATTCTTAGCTGTCACATACTCCATGTAGGCAATATTTATATATTAAATAGTTTTTACAACAACCTTTACGCCGCCAATATGCCGCGATTACATAAAGCTATATCTATATGCATGTGAGAATGTCGGAATAAATGTGGTATGAATTTACTTTGAAGGAATAGATTCAAAATCATTCTCATATAATTGTCACCATGTTGAGGAAAAAATTGTATTTTTGATTATATTTCTTTTATGGCAAAAAATCCCCCTTCAACATCGTTTAAAAAACATGAATATTACGAGTAAATAATTTGGAACAGAGAGCAGATTTAAATTTTGTTTTGAAATTTTTCATTTGCTGTCAAAGTCCATCTCATACTATAATACAATAATTTCAATATCTAATAACATTTTTAAATTTTAGCCTTTTTCTTTTTTATTATTTATTTCTACTTAGGTGGAATTGGCAGTAAGCCATGCCTACAAAGATAAATCCACCTTTAACTTTACATGTAAAACTTTAATGCAATTTAATCAAATTTAATTAATGTCTTAATATTTATTTTCTCTACAATGTATAGAGCATCTGCACAAATGCACATTGAATATTGATTGTAACAATAATAAAGGAAAATTCACGTTTCCCAATTCCATGCAATTACTTATAAGAAATTCTATATATGCCGAAAAACCTCAAAAACGTGACTCAGATTCAGTTTCCCCTTCTTTGTCCCTGTTTCTTTTTCTTTCTTTCTTTCTTTCTTTCTTTTCTTTCTTTCAAGACTTAAAACATGATAATGTAGTTGTTGCATAAACACAAGCTTGATCTTTGTAAAATAGAGTACATATCATCGTTAAGCGAAAATTACACATCAAGTTATTTTAGGACATTACATTTTCCAATTGTATCCATCGACTAGACAACCATAAACGACCCTAAAGGAGAATGACACGCATCAAATACCAGAAAAAGAGAGGATTAGGTCTCAAATACCGTTCATGACTTATAGTACTAAACTTGATGATAATGACGACGATAATGACGACTGTAGTTGGGGACCTAATCTTGTGTGTACCTGAAACAGAATAGTTGAAATATTTCATTGACTGATTTGTATTTCTAGGCGTGTTAAGCGTTGACAAATTTTCTTTGATCTTCAAAAATAAAAAACTAAACGTGCATTCACTGAGAATAATCGTGGGAGGGTATGACCTCAACTTTTGCGTCTCGGCTTTTTCTGTGGTTTGACATCGTAAGTGGTCGATAGTGCATGCCTGTAACCGGAAAATCCTTACTATGGGCATTTTTCAGAATGATATCATCAGCGGCCACAACAGATTTCAACAAAGAGAATATGCTGTTGATTATAGTAGGTATGTGAAGACCAAAATGGCCCTCTAGAAAACATAAAACATACGCCATGAGAAAGAACAGACAACAGCCTTTCTGTCAATGAATTCTCCTGTTATTAGTTTAACTCAGTGCGCATGACTTCAGTTGTGTCTTAGTACAAATTCTTATTCTCGCGGTCAAGGAAATTGTTTGGTTGGGAAAATGCTGATTATAAATTTCCCGTGTATTATTGTCATTTACTGTACATTCCATATGCCAAAATTAGAGAGGAGAGCCAAGACAAAGAAAATCAACCACAGAAGAAAATTGGTTGAAGGGCGAGCGAGAAAGAGTTTTAAGAAAAATTACAAGTGCACACTCTAAACAGAAGAAAAAAAAAAAGAAACCAGAAGAGGAGAAGTGAGAAAGCATGTCTGTTCCTATATGCAGCTGATCAAAGATACAAAATGGAGGCTTTTGCCACATCGGTTGTGAAAAACGACGACAACGTCGTATAATCGACAAAAGATCTGGAACCATTGATGATCAAGATACCAAGGATGAACTCCCAGGATGAGCAGTGTGACATCCGTGACTTCTGATACTACTTAGAAATGGGCCATGGAAATGCCCATGTGATGGACTTAGGCAATACGACCGAAAGGACCACTGACAATTCAGTCAAGCAAGTAAAGGCAACTATACAAGATGCTTATGACGTCATCGCACGTGCCAATGCAGGTTCTGGTAGTAGATTAAGGTATTATATTTTTTTTTAAATTGTATCTTCTGCTGATAGCAGAAAGAAACAATGTTGTTAAAGCCGATAAAGGAACTATACAGATCCATCCAGTCGCAGTAGTTTCCTTTGAGCAGATAATAATCAGATAATAATCAGATGACGTCAGCAACAAGGTTTCTGTCACAGTCATGGAGGAGTACGGAAAATTAGATGGTCATTTCCCGTGGTACGTGAAGGATTCCATCTGGTTGTCAAGGAGCAAGGTTGTCTGTTCTATTTCTAACGGGAAGTCAAAGAGAGCCTTGTCTATGTCTCCCAAAATTTTAAAGCAAAAAACAATCAAAGCATTCATTCAGTCATAGCAGAATTTAAGTGACACTGCATATGGTAACAAAGTACAAGTGTTAAGGCGCTAGATTTTATTTATTTCTTTGACGCTTGATTTCTAAGTTTACGATTTAAAGGACAGAGTTACTGTTCTTGATCCCTTTTCAGTTATTTCTTGCTTTCGCGTTAAAGCACGATCCCCACCCACCCATGACTTGTTCGTGCTTTTGTGAGTTTTAAAATAATAAAACAATGTTCTTCAACGAAATTACCTTCATTTCAGTATAAGTTTGTGCAATGTCATTTATTAATGGCATACCAACCATCAATTTTGAAAATATATCGAAAATGGTATCAGTTCATACCCATATGAAAAATCCCGTATATCAATGATTTACCAGACAAAAACTTGGATGCTGCTGTTAATATTAGAAAGGATGCAGACAGCTCCAGTTTTGGATTTCGAAATATAATAATACTGTATTTTTTTATATAATTATTGAAAGATAAATAACGCTCAGCTTTGGAGATCTTAACAGATTTTTATATAGAGCAGTTGAGGGGGGGGGGGGAGTCGTCATCCGATTGTAAAAGGCCAGCCAAAAGTTGTGCTTAATTTGCCAAACCATATCAATTAGATATCCGAACACAAAATTAAAAGTGGTTTCTATTTTTTATTTTATTGCTGCATTTCCCCTTTCAGAAGTCAATAAGAGAAACGTGTATTGCTGCATACAGTAGACCAACCAATCCAACCCAACTTTCCTTAGTTTATACAGCTGTCGTGTTAATATCGGTATATAAGGGTGTGGACTCTTATTGCTAAGTTTCCAACCGTATATAAGCATCGGATATGTAAGTAAGCATCAAAAGTTTATACAACACAAATGCTAACATTGAAAGGGCTATTTGGTTTCAAAACGGGTTCGTTGTTAATGTTTGATGAATATTAAATGTACCAACAAACAATTAAGTCTCACTAATGTAATGGTCATCGACACAGCTGACCAAACGATGACCCAGAAATTCATGCTTCCATTTGTTGTTTCATTCCGATATGAGAGAGCCGCGGTACCTCAGTTAATTGGCTGAGAGTCAGACTCAAGAGTCATGGGTTTGATACCCACCCAGGCCAGCCAGGGTCGGCTGCTGCATTGTGTCCTTCGGAAACGCAATTAGCTCTCAATTATTCTGCATGATGAAGTCAATAACGCGCTAGAATTGCCGTTAAAACAAACAAACAAAAAAGGTTATTCCGATATGTCCTTGACTTGCGTAGGGGAGAATAAATTAACATATCTTATATCTGAAACAAAAGAATTCACAACTGAAGGAGCATCTCTGTTCCTGTCTCTGTCTCTCTGTCTCTCTGTCTGTCTGTCTGTCTCTCTCTCTCTCTCTCTCTCTCTGTATATATATATATATATATATATATATATATATATATATATATATATATATATATATATATATATATATGAGTAGTTCGTGGGGGCTCCACTAACTACTTGTGTGTGTGTGTGTGTGTGTGTGTGTGTGTGTGTGTGTGTGTGTGTGTAACCCCTTTTAACAGAGCCACGGTACACAACAGAGAGATAGTAGCAAAGGACCGCTCGTATGTATTGTCATATCGGTGAGATCAGATGTAAAACTTTAAATGTCATGTCATGAAAATCTTGAAACAATTTTGAAATTAATTCAGCTATATTTACCAAACAACCGATTATTTACTTGAAACAACAAAATGTATTCATTCTTGTATCATAGGTTACAGCATTTTTGTATGATCTCTATAAAACTATGGAATTGTTATACGTCAAATCAAACTTTTTCTTGCTCGCTAAAAATCGCTTAGTTCGTTTACCATATGTTTCCATCAAAATATTTATCCAGGTTCGTACGTCTCTGGAAAGTTTTAATGACAAACGTTTAAATAATCAACAGCGATACAGTACACTTTAGATTTAAAAAAGAATATCATTTATGATTTCAAAAGGGTCAAAGTTAGTAGGCAAAGATTTGCAATGTCAATGTGGTAGGGGGAGTGAGGAGGGGCCAATTATATTTTCAAAGGCTCCTTTCTTTAAGCAGCGTGCCAACACAGGAATGGCTTTAATATAATTTACTCCTTCTGCTGCTCTCGTTTATATTTATTTATCACTCCAATACAAGTGCACAGTATTCTATGGTTTTTATTAATACCCTATACATTTCTTAAGTGAAATAAACAAGATGTTTGATGTTCGTCAAGTGTACAAAGCAGTGGATTTTGGAGCACTTGATTTTCTGCCAAATTTGTTATGAACGTCACGCCTTGCATTAGGTACAAATCAGTTAGTATGTAAGTTCCCTTTGCTTTCCTCCAGACGTGATGCAACAAAACGAAATATGCAACATGTTCTCAAGGAAAAGTGTACACTTTCCAATATTTTGAACTAGAGATAAGAGGTATTGTGTGTTTGGTTTGCTGTTTTGCCAAATTTCAAGTTCCAACATCTTTAATCCAATTGGCAACCATTAGATTAATTTAAATAGACAGATACTTTATACTGCCTAAAACAGCCTAATTTCTTTGTAGCTGAAAAATTTGCTTGAGGATGTCGCAAAGTACAAATAAAAATAATAGGTGAAACTATGAGAAATGGGAGAAGGTACACATCATTTCGAGTTGGCATCTCATTTCCCAGTATGGTGGCTTTTAGCATCCGGTTATTTTGAGATAAGGCCCTCACTCGACTGGGGTGAAAATTCGGTTTTCATCCTTGTTGCTATCGTAACATTTTGGACCTAATTTCCGGTACCAACTGCATCTCCACAACCTTAAGTTTCTAAAGCTCTGAAACATCAATATCACTATACTGCATAGAAAACAAAAACGGCGCTTCTTTCGTTCAAAATCGGGGTGATAACAACATAAAAGACTTGGTATTTCACCTCATTAAACATGGTGGACTTTGGGAATGGTACGAAAAACATTACAGGGTTGTGTACCTTTGTTTCGGAGCATTGCACTTAAACTGAACAGTGTCGTAGTTGTGTTTAATCCAATGTCTGTTATAAAAAGTAACAAACGCCGCTAAGGGCTATGTTCTTATTTAAACAAGAAAAATGAAGAAGATAGCTACGGAACACCTGAACTCAAATCGATAAAGCTAGAACCTTAATAACACTTTAATCGCTGTCCAATTTATTTTCAACAACCTGCTGACCAATTGACCTCAAGGAATGGCTAATCCGTTCTGAAATCTCTTTTTAATGTGCCTTTGTGTTGTTCAAACACGAGTAGCGTGTAAGGTTACACTTGCAATTAATTGATTTTAATCATCAACAGAATGATGCTGCAGATATACAGTATAGCTTCATCCTTTGCATGCCGGGCTCACGTGACAAATTGGGGCGGGCTATATTTCATAGCGCTCGAATCTCACCGAAAACACTTGTATATATGAAAAAGAGGCAGAAATAACGGGGTTTTTTTTCAGTCGTATCAAGCTTGCTAAAATAGGCTTTGTGTTCGTAATAAATGAATCATTTATACCACTAAATCCCCGAGTCCTGTTTTAGCTCCGCTACTTCGCGTAACACAAATTGGCTGTATCGATCGCTTCTGTGCCGTAAGTTTGACCATTAACTGAAATTTTAGTACACATCACTGTCGCCTTTGACCTTCGAATATATATGTTACAAACTGAGCGAAATGTTTACCTGCTCTTTGTTTTAAGATTATAGTTTTGGGGCTTTTTTGGTTGTATTACACACACACACACACACACACACACACACACACACACATTAATCAGGGCACCACGTTCCTTGAGCCAGCGAAGATCATACTGCTGATTCAACCACACTCTCGTGCGGCTATGAGAGATCAACGCCAACCGAGAGTTTCGTAAAGGTCTATAGACTTTTGTGTAATTTCCACAAAGAGGCATAGAGAAAAGACTTAGATCATGAATTTTCAAACCTTATATAGTTTACTTAATGTTTTGGAATAGCATCGCAGTAACAGGACAGGTAATAATCCGACAACTCAGACCCACAAGTCTGTGTTGACACTGATGGACGATTTGTTGGTATCATGTCACGGTTCATTATAATGTGCAATTGTGCTGCATGAAAATCAGTTCGGAACACAGACACAAGATTAGAAACTTACCGGTATTTGTTAACATCCACATTTATCACTAAATTCAAAATGACCACAGGGTTGTGTTATTCCACGTGACGTGGTTTTACAAGTTTTCAAAGACAGGATCTGAGCCCAAAATAGTCTGTACATATCGTCAAAAGGACCCTTCAACCATCAGTTGCTCAAGAGACGCAAGAAATATCGGTGAGTGTCTAAAATCTACCTACACAATATGTCGGGACAGGTTTGTCTGCAAACGATTCCTTGATTTTTTTTTAATAGGCGCTATCAGACCCACAAATAATGCATAGTTATGAACACAGATTTGGGGTCTGATTTATCGGACTATTCGTGTAATAAAGGTATTCACATTTGCACGAAAATATTGCCAATCATCAGACGGCGACATTCGACCACTGACATCATAGTTGAGACGTACGGAACATTGCAGAAACTGACAACTGCTTCTAAAACACATACAAAACAACTCTGAATTTATTGCCATTGCACATGTGGTGTCGATTTTCACAGTACGATAGAGAGGTGCATTTGATGGAGACGGATAAAGAAAGAAAGAAAGCAGAAGCAAGCAACACCAAACAGTAACAACCAGCTGCACAGACGTTTACCAGACTCGTTCGAATTCTCAAAATCATGCAAGAGTCTGGTTGAATGAGACAAGAAAAATCATGCATCCTCGCCGTCTTCGTGTACAAATGTTTTGTTGACGAAGACACTTGACGTTAGCACTGTTTTCAATCATACCGCCTACTAATAAATTGATATTCCCCATCTTTTTAATAATAATAATAATAATAATAATAATAATAATAATAATAACGATAATAATTAATAATATCCGTCGTCAACGTCATTGTCATCATTCACTAAAGCATGTCTGTACGACAGATATGAAGCAGAAGTGATTAAATAATTTTATTTGGTTTGCTTGGAGCGTAATTAAGATCAATACATTAAAATCGTGAAACGACAACAACGACGAAGATGATAATAATAACACGAAGTCAAAATTTGATGACGATGATAATTAGGAGGAGGTGGATGATGATATGGGGAAAATAGGTAGAATAATACGTTTCGAAACGCGGTTTCTCAATTTTTAGAATATAACTGTGAATCTACCTTTCTGGCATCAACTGGGAAAAGTCTCGAACGCGCTCAACCTGGACAAGTCTCGTACCTATTCATCTGGGAAAAGCCTGTACCTATTTAATTCTGTATAAAGTGTCCACATAATCTCTCAAAATATAGTCCAAATATCTTTACTTCAACTGTACATCGAGAATAAATAAAGTTCATTATTATTATTAGTAGTAGTAGCAGTAGCAGCAGCAGCAGCAACAGCAACCACACCAGCAGCAGATATAGTAACAGGAGTATATCGCGATAACGTCATATGAAAATAAATATTCTCACTAGTATGTTTTCAAATTCTATCGATAATTTTTAAACATGTTTCAAATATATATTCATTTATATCTTAGAATAATATTTTTGGCACAGACAAATTCCTCTTCCCAAAATTGAAAGGTTTTCTTTTCGTAATATATGTCTGAATGTCTACAATAATCACCATGAAACAGAGGGCGCTTTGTTCTTCTATTTGCATATCGATGGATAAACTCGTGTGATTTTAGGAACATTCTCTGACCCTGGAACAGATCTAGGATAATAAGTTGAACCCAAGACTTGCCTTTCAACAAGATCAGGAAATTGAGTGTGGAGCTTGTTTGAACAAAGCCTTAAGTCAATTAAGCAAGCAAACAAAAATAAAGAGGCGACCAGATTTCCCAGAGCGTTTTAAGTGCCGTCTTTACCAATTCTATTCACTGTTCCCTAAACAAGTGTATTTAATATTAATTAGATCTTTTCTGTTTGTTTATAAGGTAATCCTATGAAGAGGGCACTCTTGGTTTCGTGTACATAACACATACTGTCACTAATATAAACGTTCTAGTCTTGTCGAGTTTACTGATGGCTCAGAAGTCGGGGCTTCTTACAAATGGCGCAGAAGTCGGGGCTTCTTACAAATGGTTCAGAAGTCGGGGCTCCATACTGATGGCTCAGAAGTCGAGGCTTCCTACTAATAGGTCAGAAGTCAGGGCTTCTTACTAATGGCTCAGAAGTCGGGGCTTCTTACTAACGGCAAAGAAGTCGGGGCTTTTTACTAATAGCTCAGAAGTTGGGGCTTCTTACTAATAGCTCAAAAGTCGGGGCTTCTTACTAATAGCTCAGAACTCAGGGCTTCATACTGATGGCTCAGAAGTCGGGGCTTCTTACTAAAAGCTCAGAAGTCGGGGCTTCTTACTAATAGTTCACAAGTCGGGGGTTCTTATTAATGGCTCAGAAGTCGGGGTTTCTTACTAATAGCTCAGAAGTCGGGGCTTCTTACTAACAGTTCAGAAGTTGGGGCTTCTTACTAATAGCTCAGAAGTCGGGGCTTCTTATTAATGGGTCAGAAGTAGGGGCTTCTTACTAGTGGCTCATAAGCCAGGGCTTCTTACTAATGGCTCAGAAGTCGGAGCTTCTTACTAATAGCTCAGAAGTCAGGGCTACTTCCCAGTTTCATTTGCTAAGATCGTTGAAAGTACATTCAATTCAGACTGAGAGTCAAATGCGCTGTGAACGTCACGTGACCACCAGTGACGACTCATTTGGTGATCAGAGTGTATGTATGTATGTATGTATGTATGTATATGTGTGTGCACGCGTGCGTGCGCGCGCGTGCACGCACGCATGCACGCACGTACGTACGTACGTATGTATATATGCATGTATGTATGTATGCATTGGGCTTAACCGCACATCAGCACTATCTTGGCTATAAAGAGTGCCAAATAATACTTGGGTAGCAAAAAATGGTAATGGTAAAAAAAACTGCTAAAATAATTGTAAGATAACCCTACTAACAAAATAAGCATATATACCTACAAGATTCAATACAACAGGTAAACATAAATAAACTATTTTCCAAAATATAGAAAATAAAATATAAAGGTAAAAGGGAATAATATGGTTTGCAATGGGTGAACGCATTTTCATGTTTCCCTCTAACAAAGACGATAAATGTATAACCATATTAAAAGCAGTTTCGTACCCATATGAAATTACTTGCACAAGTTTAGTGAAATAAAGTTCTCCAGTAAGATCATACTTGAAGAAAGAAACGGGGACATTTTTTTATAGCCAAGACTGTATTGTCTCAATCTACAAGTCAATGTAATACGATGGTGTTTGACGTACTCATCAAGTCGATTGGTAAAGAAGGTACTTGTAGACCAAATGGCAGTTAATAAAGTGTTGCTAAAGTTGGCGGAAAGGCCCGAAAATGTTTCGATTGTGCTTTTAGATTAATACCTACCTCTTTCCAATAGAGGACTCAGGTATGGATTTTTATTCTTTTTCTCCAGTGTTGAACAATTCCACCGATGAGCTCTCATCTGATACTGGCACTCATGTACAGCAATCTGGATGCCCTGAATGGCGGAGGCCGTTACGTCGGGGTAGGCGCTGCAAAGCTCGTACTGTTTGACAGTGAGTGCCGGGTACGTCTTACACACCGTATTAGGGTCCAGATTTGGCTCCGGAGGAATATTCAGCCTCAATATATTATTGTCCATTCCCCTGAAATCAATAGAGATTCATCAATAAGTCAAGCTTTGATAACTTCCAGATTTATTTTTAACTTAATATATCACACCGAAATACATAAAACATGATCAATCTGAACCGTGATCAGTCCGAAATTTCATAAAATCCGGGCAATAAATATTAAAGCTCTTATTATTAAGTTAAGAGCTTCAAAAGCTAAACACCCTGTTCCATTGGAATTTATCTTGCACGCTTTACAGAATAGACATAATGCGGTATATTATTAATAATATACATATACCGATGCATTTTGCCGATTGAAATTTTTGGGACCATATAAAAGTTTCTAAATAACAGTTCCATTTAACAAGGAGTAAATAATGTTTCTATAAGTATTTTACGTTCACAAATTTATTTAAAACTTTCATGTGGATATATGTACACGAAATAAGTAAAATAACTAATTTCACAGAATGAACGAACTTGAATTTGGAACAAAATACAGATTTTACATTAATTTGAGCTAACGGCTGGACAGAGTATATACGTTTTATCACCAATGATTAAGAAAACTGTAAATCATAAGTTCACGAACATGTCAAAAGAAAAACACCAGGTCTATTCAATAATATCATTGGAGGGTACAGTTAAATAATCCATTCCCTTCCTCACATAATGTAAAATAACTAAAGTCAAATCCCGAGTTACCTCTCCTTGTTTGAGAAGTTATTTGGCAGTTCTTTGGTAGCTTTACGTCATTTTGTTACCCTTTTTCTTTTGGCAAACGATTGATAGTTAACAAAATTTCAGTTCTCTCCATGCTTAGCCTTGAAACGCGTTAATGCTACAGAACCCTTTTCATTCTAATGCACTGTTCATTCTCAGCATGTTTTCTGGTCACACGTGTTGTCGTAATATATTGGCTTCATTTTATAGCTTTCGAAATACTACTTGGGATATGTAATAGCTAGATGAAGTACGGGCATCGTGTTCATGGGAACGTTTATTTTGCACTTATTACTGGTCCGTGTTTAATTTCCATTGCTGCCATTGGAGAATGCTAGCAATTGCCTGAGTTTGTAATAGAGAGTGGTTTAAGGCCATTAGAACATCAAAAGAACCTAAAGGATTAACAAAAAAAAAATCTTATTGTCTTTTTTAAGCATTATATGTTAATCGCCGACTGTACAGTAAGTCTAAGTCGTTGATTCAGATACATGTATGTATAATTACAACACTGTTCAAATACTTTTTAACAAGCCTTTTTTTAAGGCCAGTTAAAATCGCATCATGTCACACACAGAAAACTAGATGGTATTATTTCATAACACCAGAAAGGAACTACTTATGTATTCATGCGCCCTTCTGGTATACTTTGACAGTATTTGGGAAATAATGGTTAACATATAGTTCGTTATTTATAACGTGAGATTTTTATTTTTGTTATGACTATTGGTAATTTTAAGAACTGAACTTCATATTTTAAAAGGTTCATGACGTCATGAAACTTGAAAATCGATTTCACACTGTGCATGAACGGCCTTCACCTCAACCGTTCATGCAGTGTGTATTCACTTTCATATTTGATTTATTTAGAAAATCCTGCAAAATGTGAAATTCGAGTTTTATAAAGGAAAATAGACGCACTTTAATTATGAATGTTATTTTCATTCTATGCATTTGCGGACCTCGACTATGATTTGAAAATGTCATAGGTTGTGATGAGGCCAAAACTGTACATGCGCAATGAGGCTTTGTCTTTATCTGTCCCGATGGTCTGTGCAAGTGATATACATGTAAATCGTCTTCAGGAATTTACTGGACTTTACTTCAGGCTTAAGTGTCTCTTGAAATCCCCTTACAATTCCTTTCTGTTTGCCTACTGTCCGATATTTGGCTATCATAAAAAGTGGAAGAACTTAAGATAAGCTGTGATACAGAATAAATGCTAAACAAACAAAAGTACTAACTACCACTGTAGTAAATTGAATGCTGCATTCATTCCAGTATCCATTTCCTTACCCCGATACCGGGCCGTGGCGGGAAGCGCAATCCTCGCAATACAGTCGATGCTTCAAAGCAAGAATTCATTGTAACGTGTAAACACTTTAGAAGTCTGTAAACATTTGCACAAACTTTAAATGAATTGGTGATAGTTAGGATAGAGAAAGCAAGCACAGAGTAGGGGCTATTCTCCGTTTTAGCAATTAATGGTAGATGAAACTCCACTTTTAAGTGAATGGTCTATTGCTTTGTGCTTTTTCTCCAAATTCTTGGTTTCAAGGGCTCAGTCATTATGAAAAATAAACATAAGATTTCAATTTTGCATAGTTTCATATGCGTGTGAAGTATTTTGTTTATAACATATACTCCTTAAACGTCAATCCAACTGCAAACTGCACAGACACAGACCAGCCGTTTCATAATGCGCCGGAAAAACTGAGTCTGCGCAGTTTGTTAGAAGTAATCAATAGAACAAACAACATAGATCCTGATTTGCAGGTGCATTGTACCTACGGCAGATTAAGATCTTTGTTTGCAGTTTGCCTCGACTTATAAGCGAGTAAATACGGTAATCACTGTCCTTAATCTCAATACTATTTATGTTGGACACTAAATCCACTGCCATCAGATATTGCTACCAATGAGCTGTTATGAATCGCCTACTGTTATCCTCACAAAGGACTGGTTGTAGGTTGTTTATTATTACATTTTCTCAATAGATAACTTCAATCCAAAAGCATATCTCTTGTGCAAGGTGATATAACTCATACAGGGCGACACATTCAAAACGCTTTTTCCGTTTATTTCCAACAAAGTGACCACGACACTTTTAGGAATTTAAAAAAAAAAAAATCAGAAAGAAAAACGTTTCTACTCTTTCATTTTTGAAATATTGTCCAATACTGTACATCTTTCAATACTACATGAGCCTTACTTACACACCTCCAGCGCCCCAGTGAAATCTGATGTTAAATGATGTTTAACCTTCATATGCTTCCTACGCATACTGGTATTTGCATCGGCGATAACTGATCATATCTTTCCCTTTTATGGGGAAAACAAAATTGACTATTAGCTACAAAATGTTTCTCCTGAGGGACTTCCTATCTCGATCAAAGTCTGCCTTTATTGTATATTTACAGTTTCATTAATGTCCTTTTATTATTTTAATCACATTACATGGATAACACAGGTATTTCTGTGCTTTTTGCAAAGAGGAATGTTTTAAGTGCGTGTATATATATATATATATATATATATATATATATATATATATATATATATATATATATATATATATATATATATACGCCTCTATCTGACATGTCTGGGAGAAATACAAACTATCTGTTCAAATGAAGACAAACAAATAGTTGTGTTTAATCAATGCTACGTCATTTTCAATGTAAATCTGAATGGAATGGAATGGTCAGATTCTGTAGCTATGCTATATTGGTTTGGTTTGGTTTCTACGGTATTGTAACACTAGTAAGTCATTTAATTCCAAAGTAATTGGAGTGAAGTGCCTTGTCCAAGGACGCACCATGGACCTCCACCCTTTCGGTTGCGAGTACGACGCGCTAACTACTGAGTCATCGGGACTCCTCAAACTCCGGAATGAGCTTTGTGATTTTTAAAAAAATCAATATACGAATTATTTTCAGAATTCCGTTTCTATCATTTTACGCAGAAATACGACTATTGCAAAGAACAGAAAATAGATACAGGCTTCTGGGAACTACAAAAGATATAAAGTTAATTGTTCACAAGAAAGCACTGAATAATATAAATACACACACACACACACACACACACACACACACACACACACACGCATGCTATGGCGTGAAATTTAATCATAGACACAAATGTTTGAAATGAAGATTGAAATGTCTGTCTTTGTGTGCGTGTGTGTGTGTGTGTGTGTGTGTGTGTGTGTGAGAGAGAGAGAGAGAGAGAGAGAGAGAGAGAGAGAGAGAGAGAATAATGTGGGCAAAATGGATTATGATAGATATGGAAAAAGGCAAATGGTTGTAGTTAGGTGAATAGGCTGATAAACTGATATGTGCATTGGTTTCTGACTGGGTGGTTTGAGAGTGGTAAGGGAATGGGTAAAGGAAAGACATCATACTGACAAGTTAGTCAGCAGGTAAGTAAACTGGTGCGTGGATGGATCGGTAGGTTGGTAGATTTCTGTTCGGTTAGTAAACAAGGAGGCAGGAAGGTGTGTAGGTCGGTGGGTAAATATGAGTAAGTTGGGAGCTACTGTAACTTACTGTGACCACTATGGCACAATTAAGATGGAGTTGGTGTTAGCCTGTAATTTTGGGATAATATTTTGTATCTGAACTGGCATCATACTGCCCAGAATGTAGATTTTTTCTCAACCAGAGTGTAATAATGGGTTTAAAAGATTTCCTTTTAAATTTTAAGATTTGTTGATACGCTTCCCAGGTTTGCGTTGTTCAGGGGCGCAGATTAATACGGTGGCTAATATTTCCTTATAATTCGATGCAAATAAAACACGAGCCATATTTCAGACACTATGTCACGTAGATCGACATGGAATGAATGTTTTCTTTATGAACGGACGTTAATACCCTAGGCTTTGCCATTCTTGCAGATTTTAATACACCTGATCAAAGTTAAGGAATAAAAGACTTTTGCGCTGGAAATAGTTTAATTTTCTCATATGCCGAAAACTGTATAGTCAAACCTAAAATAGAAAAAAGTTACATTATTGCGCAAACTGTGTTAGTGAAATCTCGTGATTTCTTATATCGGTATTTACGCAGGTCCGTAGAGAGCGATTACGGGCCATGGGGTAAGAAACACCCGGGTCTCTGCTAGTTCTTGTTCAAGCAAAACTTTTCTTATATAAAATTAAAAAGTGTTGTTCGGACCAGGCTCCCTTACGGGGCCCGGGCCCCGGGGATATATCCCCGGTTGCCCCCGTCCCCTCTTGTCGGCCCTGCCTTTACGAGAGATTTAACTCCGGCAATTAACACACAGTTCTATTATTTCGAAGAAAGTTTTGCAAAGTGTGTTAACCTCCATCATCGAGTAGTTTAATTATGTAGAAATCCAGGTCGAAAGCAAGACATCTCGGTCTGTTAATATATTAAAAGCTATAATGTACACATTAAGGACATTCAGGTGGACAGATCAGGAATTATTATCAATATTTCAGGTATTTGGTTTTAAAATCACGGGAAGAATGTGGGCCATTATTTATATATTTTGTAAAAATAATTCAAACATAGTTGAGGCTATATCGTATCTATTAATACTTACCCTATACCATTAAGTAGAAACGCAATAATAGGAAACACAGGTATCATAGCCAGGAGGTTCCGGAAACATGCGGTGGCGAAAAAATGACATTAACAGTACTTTTGAAGAAATCAATAAACGCTAACTCCATCCGAAATCTCGTCCACTTTCTTTGAGGTGGTTACATGCAGAGGCCTGAACAAGGAGAGCTATGAAGTTCTATAATCCATCTCGAATAGAGGGGAAATCTGAACTGATTCAACTGTTTTATCGCTTTTGAACTTCCACTTTTCAATCAGGTACCGCTAGGCAATGAATATTCTGTTTCTTCCGATGATTTAGAGAACTTTGTATCGCTGCTTGTTCTCTTGTATCCGTGGCTTTATAGCATATGGTGAAAAAAAAAAAAAACACTGCAGCCGTTTATTAGCCTGAAAAAAAGAGGAAATACACAATTAAAAAAGCATCAGTTCAGGGTGTGATGAGACGAGACCTAGCCCAGGGATACGATTTTTGTTGAATTCTCACGAACGAAATGATGAAATGGAACAACAGCGTTTTGTTCTACGCGCCCCCCCTCCCCCCGTGTGAATAGACGTAAAGGAAAAAAAAGAAAGAAAAGAAAAAGAAAAAGAAATTGTATCAGATCTTAAGCAGTAAACCATAGACGCCGGCCAGCTTGTCTGACCCCAACTCTATAAAACTCCATAAAAGGTGCTCTACCTAAGGAAAAATCGCAATAAATATATATATATATATATATATATATATATATATATATATATATATATATATATATATATATATATATATAAAGTTACAAAGAGCAAGAGTTCTGCTCGCGGCACATGATGCACCCGTCTCGTTATCTTTTTCCCTTAAAAAGACCTTAAACTATGATATAAGGACTTGACTATTGTATAATAAGGAGTGGACCTGGGTAAAGTTTCATCCAATTGTCCGTACGGGTTATTGTTTGACAACCTGGATAAGGAAACAGTCCACTGACTTAGAGTATGCCTTATTGTAACATTGATTTAGAGGCTGTATATATGACTAAACTCGGCAGACGCTGTCTAACTGGTTAAAGTTTCATTAAAATATTTTCATTGGTTCAATTGTTATAGGATAGAGGTCACTGATTCATAATTTTACTTGACGTGGCCTTGACCTTTAGACATAGGAAGTGGGTCTAGTATATGTCACATTATCTAGTCATATTAAATATTAATTACAATATGTCCAGGGGACAAGGATACCGTTCAGAGTTAATTTCTCCTTGCCGAGTCCTATCGATTGAGGTAAGAGGAGCACCTATGATAAGCAACGCAGAATCTAGTCATGATACATACATGGACTAAGATAATTAAATAATTTTCAGTGGTTCAAAAGTTAAACCCGTACATGGATAGGGATCTGCTTTATAGTTTTGCTAGCTGTAACCTTGATGTCGAGGCAGGAGGCATGGCTATGACATATAAATTTCCCAAAGTTTCATTAAAATATCTTTAATGGTTAAAAACTCACGTTCCAGACAAGACTACAATAAGTAACAGTGCTATATTTTTCCCTACCGTGACCTTGACCTTGTGATTTTAATACGTGAGGTAGCGTCTAGTCTTGATGTATACATGACCATATCTTAATTCAGACATCTTAAGTGGTTAAAAAGTTATAATTCTAACAAGGGTAGAAGTCGCAGGCTTATATTTTTCCTTACCTTGACCTCGACGCTGGGGTGCGGTGCGGTGCGGTGCGGTGGGGTTGGGGCATGGCTATGGTACTCAACACCCCTTATATACACAAAGTTTCATAACAGTTTCTCCAGCCGTTACAAAGTTATGAACCGGACAAGTTAATAGTAAGGATTGCTTGCTTGGTTGAATGTTCTTCTCTTTTTTTTTTAACAGGACTCAACACATTCGCTATATCATTCTAAAGAATTTGAATAAACGTAATGGTTGGTGCTATACTATCAAACCCGTGTATCTTGGATTACGAGTCTGACGTTGTACCAAATGAGCTACAGGAACACACGCAAACTTTCGCCATGACATAATTTCACCTGACTATACATGGAGATATCAAATCTTGATTTCATCCACTTGAAGTACTGACCAATATTCAGGAAATTATAAGCAAAATTCTTGAATGAGCTACCAAAATTATCAGACGGCACAAAGGCGACGAGACACAACAGATGCATCTAAAGCTGCAAAACGAATTTAAAGGGTATTATTAAAGACAGAAACGTGAGCTTCGTGCAAGTCTGATTATGCTTTGCAAAGTTTACGGGCTAGAGAAGGCGATATTTCTTATTGAAAAGAATAGCTAGTCGATACAGGTGCAGTAGGGTATACAGAACAAGTATCGGAGGGATGAAAAATTATTTCAAAGCTGCAGTAAGAAAAAAATGCAAAATATCCTTGAAAATGTTCAAGCATAAAACATCCAAATCTATGAGATATTTTGTTTCTTATTATCTTATCGAAGTCTGATGTTTTCAGGTTGAATAACACTCTTGTCAACAAATTAAGAGTCTATGCTACTCACTTATTCCCCCACTCCCCCCCCCTCCTCAGTTATTTTCTCTCTGTCTTTCTCTGCTCTTTCGTACTACATACAAACCCAGCCAGCCAGCCATACAGTCTTTGCACCACCCACCCACCATCTATCTATCTCTCTCTCTCTCTCTCTCTCTCTCTCTCTCTCTCTCTCTCTCTCTCTCTCTCTCTATATATATATATATATATATATATATATATATATATAAATGACCCTTCTTTATAACACGGTTCTTGTTTTAAGGTGGGTATGGCATGAACATGGAATCTCATTTCATTCAATGGTACTAAAATTAGATGTACCATGTACTTCAAAATGTTAAAATCAAATCCGATGACTAATATAAAGTACGTGTACTTTTAATTCCACAGGATATGACGTAATGGAGGACACCAGAGTACTGTCTGACAGCTCTGGGGTCGAACATCGAACTACACGGGAGTAATAAGAGTGTTTTCAACTGAATGATACAGACCCCTAAGATGCGTGGACATTTTTGTCATCTCTTCGAGTAAACGTCGTTCTCCAATCTGATTAAAATCAGATCTCACTGTTATGCTTGAAGATCTGACAGCGACCGCATAGGGATCATGTTCTGGGAACCAATGGTATTACCATAATTGCTAATTTTAGCAACCAATCAGATGAAGTCTGATATCAATCTTCGCTTTTG
>JAECUM010050459.1:0-42953 GCA_016617855.1 Megalonaias nervosa | reverse complement strand
TTAATTACATAAAGACTATGATAACGGTACACAAATAATAGCTGTACATAAGGGTGACAACTGTACACAAGCTGAATCTGTCACACAAAATGAAAAATTATCATCACTAAAAAGAGCTCTAAAAGGATTTTCTCTGAGTGTCCATTTTAATAATTCTTGAGTTGACTCTTGCTCAAAATGACTCGTTGAAATTGTAATGTTTTGTACACTTAAATATGACAAGCTTCCGGTTTATTTTCCAGAAAGTTAATGGGCACGAAGACGTTAACTTCTCTGCAGCTGGGTATTTTCAGTAAGGTTTTACTCCAAATTAGCGAGATACTCTCTGTCTCCAATAAAAAATTATCTGCGTCTTGCAGTCGTTTGCGTCCTTGAAACAAAATATGACTGTGTGGAATTTGCTCAGATTGCAGCAGTCGAAACATATAAATTTGCCCCAGTTCTAAATGCATGGTTAAACCGGTTTGACGTTTATATTATTTAGTTAGTATACGTTTTGAATGTTCAGGAAAGTAAACTCTGTTTCTCCTAGTTTGATCTCCTGCACATACCGGCATAGTTTTCACATGTGTTATTATATTCTAAACAATAGTATACAACATTTGATTGGAATACTCACATATTGTTTATGCTGATAATGAATATAATACCCAAACATCATTATTGTGAAAAGGCAGGGTTGGGTGGGGACTGGACATTTGATTTTGTTACGGTCGCCTAATAGGCGCCTAAGAAGATGAGAACATGGACAATAGGGATGATGGTGGGCAAGGAGGTAAATCGGTCAATAGAAATGAACAAATGGGGAGTAAATGTAGGGTGGGTGGGTGTAGTTATTTAAATTTTATAACTAATAAACCATGAATTATAGCAATCTTGCAAAAACTCCTTGATTACATTTGCATGAGTGTACATGTTTATCTGTTCATTAGAATGTGTCACAAGTATTGCACACCGGTGCTGATATAGTGCTCAGGCATAACGGCTATACTGGACCTTTGTCACTACTTTGTATTATAAACATCACCTGAATTTGTTGGTTTTTTTTCCTATCGGTGATCAATAATTACGATTGCTGATCTATGTCGATATATACGGCGAAATAAATTTACCATTTAAATCCCATATGTTATACAAAATATGAAATTAAACAAATAATGTTAATTCACACGTCTTTATCCTGGCGACAATTACAATCTATTCTTGTAAACAACGCATCTGTTATGCACTGAGAGACGCATCATGACCTCTCCGTTGTTACACATGTATGAGGAAGCATTCTCTAGTTGTCACTTGACCCATTTCTTGAAGTACTCTACCTGTCCACTTGTCTAGCACAATTTACTACTGCTTGTGTTTGATAAATCGCGCATAAGCGCCGGCGTGTTGATGGCATCAGGTAATCAATTTCGCAGGTGGTGACACTCCCACAGACCGTTAGCCGGCAAACATAAAATCAAACATAAACTCAAAAACAAACATAGAATTAAGAAAAAACGAACAATAAACCCATAAACAAGCAACAGAAAAGAAAACTAAATTCAAGAATTTTTAAAGTGAAAAAAGGAAATATGTTGATGGATTTACACATACGAATATCAGTTTCTCACATACACACACGCACGCACATACACACACTCGTCGTACTATTTGCATAAAAATGTTTATATAATACATTCCTCGACTCTAAAATACCTTCTGTATGTCTGAACAAGAAATTTACAATTTAAAGGTATTTTCGAATCAAGTCCATAGATACACTGCTTGGTGACAAATGAGAGAAAATAAATAACATTTGGACCATCAGTGTTCAAACCTAATCCATAAAAGATTTACCTTTGGAGTCCATTAATTCGTGTGTTAGTTTTGTCATCGTCAATTACTATGGTCTGAATTTGCAATTCTTAATGAGTCGATAGAGTGATAAAGTTTATGATGTTGTTTCCGACCAGAGTTTCGACTCAGAGAATGATGCAGGTCTCGTAAGGATAACTGGCATCAAGTGCACATCATTAGATTTTACTTTTGCGTTTTTTGCGCAGTCAACATGAGTGGAGGTTTCCTGAATTATAAAGAAAAATATCAAATTCCTCGAGTGTGATTTGAACTGAAACGTCACTACCTAAAGTATGATACGCTAATCCAGAGCCGGATTAAGTCCTTCCAGTACCCTAAGCACCGACAATGGTATGGCGCCACCCCCATTCTTTCTACAAAATGTGAAACTCAAAAAAAAAAAAAAAAAACATATTAAAAGCTAAAATGTTAGGAAACTATTAGTGATGCCATCATTCTAAATCTAAAAATACCAAAAACAATTCATATATAATCAATGTGCTGCATCCTCCTCTATTAATTTATATATAAATTGAAATCTATTTTGCAATTACTATACCGTTGCCTCTTATTTTCTTAGCCTTAAAATGTTTTTAGTCATATCGCTATGATATCTACAGTGTGATAGTTTATAGTGATGTCTAGATCATGCCGCAGACATGTAGCATGAAGTCCCACCTAGTCACATTATCATGACACCAGGCCTACCAGTCCTAACACTATCCTCTTAATGCTGAGAGCCAAAAGAGGCAGCTGTTAGTTCCATTTTTATAAGTCTTTGGTATGACTCGGCCAGGGTTCGAACCAGCGACCTCGAGCATCCGAGGACGACGCTCTAACCACGAGGCCACCGAAGCGGTCATTCTTTATTTGAGCTGTGTTAAACAATGAAAACATGTACAGGTTACATGCGGCATAAACAGTAGTGATCAATAATAACAGTTATGTAAACATCTTACATACTAACTTCAGCAGTGTATTGATGTATGGGCACATTTTCTAACAGCGGCTTGTGGAAGCCTTGCTTGAAGATCCACACCGGTTACTCGAGTGTGTGTGTGTGTGTGTGTGTGTGTGTGTGTGTGTGTGAAAAATTTCGAGTGGAGAAAAGTCATAGGAAAAATAGAAAGTGTTTAGGAATCTGGAGTGGTTATTGGTCGGCTCTGCCTCACATCGCTGTTATTCAGTCTCTTTGACAATGGCCACCATCAAATTGAGATAGAAATGGATCGGTTTCTTCTCTGTCCTAAGTGGAGGTGGAGCCCGAGTGGCCTAGTGGTCCAAAGCTCTCACCGTTACGGATCACTGCCATCTCACCTCTGTTTGCGTGGGTTCTTGTCTCCGATTCGGTCAATGTGGGCATGTGAGAAAGCTTGCCAGTAGCTTCTCGTCGGTCGGTGGCTCATTCCGGGGTTTTCCCGGATTATTCCTCAACCATTTATACTGGCCGCCATGTATAACCTATCCTGTGCTGAAAAATGGCGTTAAATCCTACAACGACAACTGTCCTAAGTGGAAGTTATTTAGAAAGTGAGGTAATGGTAAATGCATGATATCAAGAAATGTCAATGAAACAGGGAATTAACAGACAGACGAACGGACATCGTAACATTTAACCACATGCCAGGTCATACAATTACAGGCTAGATATCTAAGTATTGCCGTATCCGCTAACTTTTGGCGTTAACATTTTTTTATTTTGATTTATTTTTGTAAACTGTAGAAGTGGTCTTTCTGAAAGATTCATGCAGAAATCAACTTGTGATGAGACAAACTTGAGTGCATCCTGAAAGGGTTGTAGCGTACAAATCAGATCCTGGTGTGCCGGTGCTTTATCCGGAGTCAGATCTGAACCTGTTCTTTGTCGAGTAAGGAGAACACACACCTAAAGGGAAGTGCGGTAGATGTTCCTTCTTTCCCAACATTTACTAATTAGATATATTATGACAAATACACGCCTGTCTACGTTGTAGTGGCTACGAGTAGGTTCGATTCGTTTATCTTCGTTAGCAACAGGCAATATGATTTCTAAGTAGATCTTGTGGTTTGTAATAACATAGATTCATCAAACAAGCGCATATCAACTTCATATATGCATCGCCACCTTCCCCCGGCGGATTTGTGATAGAATAGCCTCATACATGCATCCCCGCCTTCCCCAGACGGCATAGTGATAGAATAGCAGTTTCTGTGAAGCACGTTTATTTACTGTACTATTTCAAGCGTACCGGGATGTTTCGAGAGAAAATATTCTCGCTCCCTTTTCTTGAGGCTAAACAATTTTGTCATATCTTTATCTACAATTCAGATCTCGAGACTTAAAACAGTTTGACTCGTTGAAATATTTGTTTTGATGTTAATTCGAACTCAAACGAAATCTCGACAGTGATAGTTTGAGAGGATACATCGTATATAACATTTATATCAATGTAGCAACCTGTAACTGAATACTGAGCTAGATGGCGTTTCTTGTAAATTGTAACAATATATTGGAATTAATTAGCAGGAATAAGACAGTGCAGCGGTTCTTGATTGAAGTAAATTAATCATATCAATAACGTTTGTACAGTTTGCATGCCTTATACAATGTCAGGGAAAATTGCTAAATTATAAAATTATATATATATATATATATATATATATATATATATATATATATATATATATATATATATATATATATATATATATAAACATAAACATATTATGTATACATTATGTATGTCACACAAAAGTTTTAATATCGTCAATAACAATGCGACACCATTTTGTAATCTATGATATATGTGTTAATAGATAAAATACAGTTGTTACTATATTCAATAAATTAAGAGAATATGGAATATTATTTGCCTGATACAGTGGAAATAAAAAAGAAGCACACGTTTTGTAAATTCGTTTTATATGTATGTATATAGTGACTATTATCAAAGTGTATCCTTTCCCGCTAAAAAGCAATATATGTGAAATGTTAATGCCGTGTTCAGTAAGGTTACTTGCTCTGAAGCGGGACAAAGCCATAATTTGTTTCCAAAAGCCAATTCCTTCTACTAACAAGTCATCACCTGCTCTGTCATTCACCATGAATTAATTACTAAAGTTCTCTCCTTTTGTTCGCGGCTTTAGAGAGAGACAGGAAGACTACAGTATGGTGTACGAGGTGTGAATGCGACTGATAGTAATCTGTATATTATATATACATCTAACAGATGCATGAGAAAATATATTGCGTTTCAATACATTGAATGTCACTAGAAAGATGCTAACTGTTGTCACTCTCCTATATTTTATGTTACAAGTGTCCTTGCTTCAACATTTGCAATTAAACGTCGTACAAATATTCCTTTGTTTACTTGCTGGAGTCTGACAAATTGTCCCAGCTTGCATTTGTTCTGTCCTTTGGGTAAGGGCACAGTTTGGTCGTGTTGTCTACTGCGCTCATATTCATCTATCAGTATTATCGCACCTGTGTCCGAGCTAATTAAAGTCTCGGTCTCGGTCATGTAGATATCCGTGAAAACTGTCAATAGATTCCCGTGGGTCGGTGGTTCTTACTGGAGTTTTCCCGGGTTTCTTCCTCCACCAGTTAAATTGGCCGACATTCATAGCCTATCTTACGCTGAGGTATGGTGTTAAACCCAAAACAACAACATGCGTCGTCCTCTTCTACATAAAGTTTATATATGTCTACGTACTTAATTTACCTAACGCTGACGTGTTACCCCCATCGCAACAATATTGTGACTAGAGTGTTGTGACAATGCTAACGTTTGTGCGTCCTACATAGGTATATCGCGATTGTACCTGTTTTTTTCTGTCGAATTATTGGCATACTGAAACTAGTCAGAAGAACATTCCTTGGGGAGGGGATGCTTGTGGGATTTAAACTACATATCATCCAGACATGTGAACGCTTTACGGGCAACCATCATTTCCGTCTGAGTAGTGGCCACCCACCGGTATTGCATCTGACTGATTACATTTAATACAGTTCTACCTTCGAATGCTTATTTAATATTTGAAATTATTATGGAGTAATTAGTACATGCATGAATTTGTTTCTCTGTCTTGATCTGAACTTTAAAAATGAAACGATCAGTCTGGCGCAACATAAAAATATAGGAGAATATCCAATCAATATGAATTTGAAGTCATTTGATATAAAAACGCAACAATTGTATAAACCACGAAATTTGAAAGACGGCATTAAAACATATATATGCCAGTATTATTATGCCTCATCAATTTTCAGCGTCATGGAGATACATGTACTAATATTTGTTCGTGCATGTATCATAACTAAAACATTGTAATCTTGATAAGGACTGTAAACGCTATATCTGAATCATTTACTATTAACTGCATTCTTGTAGCGCTTGTGGAATAATTTAAAAAAGAATGTATGCAATTGAAACATTCACAGAGATATTATCACTTTTTGTGTTTCTGTCGATGCTGACGTAGGCTTTACTGAGGATAAGTGAGCTTATTTCGCACAGTTGAATGTTTGTAATTATATTTTTGGTAGCTACATTGGTTAAATAGTGTTGGATCACAAATGTCAACAAAATGTTGGGTTCTTATTTGATCCTTCCTGCATAAACTGCAGGTGATATGAGGCATACTGCAAGAGGATGAAGCAAAGAGATAAAGTATAGTAAACCTGAATTAAAACTTTCAAAACGTTCACAACAGAACAATGTCAGACAAGAATTGTGCTCACAAATCTGTGTAGCCTAACAATAACTCTTGTAAAGTACTTTTGTGTACTTTGACATAAATCAAATTCTGTCAAAGATGGAATGAAATTTTAATTCTCGACTCTAACAATGAACCACCAGGAGGAGTTTTTGTCCAGTCCGTGATTGATGCACCAAAAATGTAACACCCACAAGTGGTGTTTATGATCTGCTGTTTACGTGCTAATTACGTTAGACCGATACATGTTGACTGCTTGGCAAACAATCAAGTGTTCTCGATCTCAAAAGTGGGACTGTCAACTATTTTTATGCATTTCGTCTATTTTATGTTGACAGGATGATGGATGTAATGCAAATGAATAAATAGCGTCAAAACTCCTTCAGGTTGAGTATACATACATCATTACAAATAGTCTAGCTTTCATTATTCTTGATGGAGTTTATGAGAGCTGTCTAATATCTTATCAAGAACAGCAAAGGAAACTTGAAGTTTTTACTGTAATGAAACTGTTTTGAGATTTGGAATTTTAACTTAACATTAACAACTTTTCAGTCATATCTCTACGGTGTCTGCAGTGTGATAGTTTATAGTGATGTCTAGGACTGGGGCATGATGCCGTAAACATGTGGCATCATGTCCCACCCAGTCACATTATCATGACACCAGGCCGACCAGTCCTAACACATTGGAGACCTTTTTATGTTGAAGGTCTATTTTTTTTTTCTCTCTCTCTCTCTCTCTCTGTCACACACACACACACACACACACACACACACACACACACACACACACACACTTCAAACAATAGGTATTTCCAAACCTTTTCGGTTTTTCTAGATTTACACGTCTGTGTTTGCTCTTGCAGCTATATTTGCATTATAGAACCGTTCTCGTCTACAGATCTATCTATATGTATTATATATAATATATTGTTTTGGTTCCAAATATGACACGTGGAGCTTGAAGCCTCTACAAAGACAGTACTATGTAGTCAATCATTTTAATACTATATTGAATTATTAAGAAAGAGAAACAGTCATGACGTCTGCTCGGTTCAATCAACCTATTTTTATTTAAGTAGAAGATACATACATACATACATACATACATACATACATACATACATACATACACGTTATCGTTAACACCATTTAATGCATAGAGGATCTCAAATGGGTAATGATCTAATATCGAATTTAGAAAACAAGTTGAGTGCAGACCAGCTTTGCGAGCCTTGGTGAGCAGAATCTGGACATTATTCAACAAATTTCCTAAATTTCTTAAATTTGACTTTGAAATATTACCCATTTGACATTCCTTTTATCTCTTAGTTTTTATTTCAGTGGAACTATTTAGATAGAAAGAAGAATGAATAAGTTTCTTCATTCTGACAGACGATGCACCTTTCATTTGTTGTGCGTAAAAATAGTCCCAAACAAAGCTGAACTAGTAAAAGTAGATTAACCTGTATTAAAAACTATAATTCAAAGAAGAAGCGTCCATCCGAATCAACAGAACATTTGTTCACCACAGAATGATCAATGCATGTGATGTCACATTGTTTGATACAGTACACAGTAGCGGTTAGAATCCATGTTCACCCTACATTGTCACCTTGACAACTAAACATTACATTCTTGGGATTACATTGTTGGGATATATATGTGAAAAGAGGATTACTGGATGAAGAAATTGCCATAATTACTGTAATGTATTTGTGATTGGATATTTGCAGTATTTGATTTAGAACAGTCGATTGACAACTAAACATTACATTCTTGGGAATACATTGTTGGGATATATATGTGAAAAGAGGATTACTGGATGAAGAAATTGCCATAATTACTGTAATGTATTTGTGATCGGATATTTGCAGTATTTGATTTAAAACAGTCGATTGTACAGAAGACGTAAACAAATTTCTTTAAGACTCTGATTTGCATCACAAATTTGCCGCGTAAACATGCTGCGGCTGGATAAAGTTTTGTCAGTTGGGAGACCGGTTTGTGTCTACATTCTTCTTTGAACAGAGGTGAGTTTATTTACTTCTGTAAGTTAATTTTAAAACTACTCTTATATATAGGATGGATCCATGGGCGCCCGCAGCATGGGTCAAGGGGGGTCACGTGACCCCCCCAAATCATACTGCAAATATATATATATATATATATATATATATATATATATATATATATATATATATATATATATATATGAAGCTGAAAATATGTCACAAGATTATGTTCAGAACGCTTAATAAATATTAGCTTTAGTTTCAGACTGCTTCTTATACTAACTCTCCTGGCCGTGACTGACTGACCCCCTGAAAATCCTGACCCCTACACAAAGTCCTGACCTCCCTGCAAAAAATCCTGCTGGAGCCCATAAATGGATTCTATGCTACAGATATATCCCCCCCCCCAATAAATGAACAATACTCTTACTTCTTGTTGTTGTTCTTGTGTTGAGGATTTACTCCATTTTATGTATGATGCTATTGTTATATTTGACATAACAAACCCCTGTGGGTGTGTATATTGAGAAAGAAAGATGAGAAAATTTTGCCCCATATTACCTTTCGTAAGTAGAATGGAAAAATGGCCGCCTCATATTGTATTCATATTTGTATTCTTCTTGTTGAAAAGCAAAATTCAAAGACTGCAAGTAGACAAATTATTTTAATTTCCAAGTTCACTGTACTGGTTTTGTGCATCAAACTGCTCATAATGACTAATAAATGCTTGAAAGAAGTAGTTCTTATGTTGTGATCAAAACGAGACAATGGTGTCGGTGTCGCACATTGAGTTTTACGTCCGACGTGTCGTGAATATCATTGCAATATTTAACGGTCCAATATCTGTATAATATACATACTTGTATAACAATTTTTTTTTTTTTTAAACAAAACGTATTATGCTTTATATAGTGCAAAACAGTTTTCATGATCCTTGTTATTATCATTTCTCCAATTTAAGGCTTACAATACGTTTGAACTGCTTCTTTTTTTTTACGCTGAGCATGTGTCAATTGAATACCGTTAACGATTCCATGGTTCAACTGCGAGAGGAAACATTACAAGGAAACAAAATCGTGTCGGAATTGCATGGGATTAGGGAAGGGAAAGATTCATATCCCTACAAAAGAGAGTTATGACAAGGTTATCATGCTAATAGAAATACAGTATATCTAGATTCAAATGTTTGAAAGATCGTGAAAATCAATAAAAGAAAATGTTTATCAGCCAGAAAAATGTTGTTGAAGTCATTATATATCTAACAGGTATATACCATGGTAAAAACAAAAGACAAACATATATTTTTCAACCTTAAAAAAATCAAAACTGGATAAAAAAGACCCATATACAATTTGAATTTGTTTTCGAATTACTTGAGCAACTGGACAGTTATGTATGTATAACAATGCAACTACAATGGAACAGTTTTGTACTAAAGAAACTTAAATGCATGACGTGAAGAATTCACTGCATAGAGTTCCGTATTCCATCTGTCGACCAGAACTGTGATCAGCAAATGTGCTTTGTAAAACGTCTAAATAACCCATTCTTAATAGAGCAAGTATGATACGTAAATGATGTTTAAAAATCACATCAGCTGTACATTACCTAGATAGAAATTGGATCTTCACTGCTATAAAACCTAATAATGTTTGTAGAAACATTATTAACTAATAAATACATTGCGAGGATCCACTTCTATCTCTGGATGATTGATACTCAATGTGTTATGTCACCATTTCCTTCATCGTAACTGATGAAACACCCGTTAGCGCTCTTTGATGTAAGTTGTACTTCAGAAGGAAGATAATCATCTGCATGATCCGGGCAATAATGTTAGCGAGACATTATTATGGACCTGTTTTAAATAGGGAGCTCAGAACACTTTGTGCCTTATACTGACAGATGTTAACCTGTCTTAATAAAAACTTCCACCTGAGAAAGAGCAATAAATAAATAAATAAAGACATAAATAAGTAAAATATCAACATACATATTGTAAGATAACATTAGTGTGACCTTCATGTGGATAACATAAACAATATTGAATTTATTGTTTCAGATTGAAGACGCAACCCAGATATATTTACAAGTCTTATCTATTACCAAATAGGAGACATATGTGGGTTCCATAAAGCAAAGTTATGCAGGCGAAATAATACCAATGTTTCGATTCTGTGTTTTATGATTTCTATAAATAAGCCTGTAAGCAATACATTCGGGGTAAAAACTTCACGAATATCTGAATAGGGTAAACATGGGTAAATGCAGCCCAAAGAAGACCATAGTTCTATAACTCAATAATTTGGAATATTCCAGCTAATTCATACAGTTTCATCTGCTCTACATTCTATCCTCCAAGCAAGAAAATACACTCTTTTGGCAATTGTGAACAATGTTCCTGAACATCTATATCTTTATTTATTTCACTTTTTATATGCTGTTTTATTGGGAATGACAGACATAAGCCAGGACATAATCACATTTTCTGGAGTTTTGTTTTAGTATGATTTCCACCACTGATAATGTACTTTATATCAGAACTGTAATCTTTTAAATTTGCTAAAGACAAAAAGCTATATATGGTGTTTTCTCTGACCTGAAATAGTTCAAATTTTGTGATGAGAAAATTGTCATTTTTCTAGCTAGGGTTAGGAATCATTATTTGTGTAACTCTAACTATAACTTAGATACATTGAATAGCTCATTAGAACAGCTGGTAACTTTAACTAATAACGACAATCTACGGGATACGTTTTTATAATCATGTGCTTTCTTGATCCCTACCTGTTGTACATCCTACATGCTACAGGATTCAGATAAGTACCTTCAATAATACATTCAGACATTTAGCTTATACATTACACATGTAAGAGCTTTTATAATGACTGACTTGTAGATCTTGATAAATTAGTTCTTTCTTTTAACTACTATGCATCATTAAGGTTGTCTTTAGGAGAAATATAGTAAACGTTGTTAATGTTGTCCGACAATATTACTTATCTGAATCATGCAGTAATACGAAGAGTGTTGCAATAGTATATGACCTTCTACTAAGTTAGGTCCTAGACAGCCCAACCTATGTAAAACTAAAAATAGCAGTATATAAACGCGATCAAGATGTTGCGAAAATATTACAAGTTTAAGATATAGATACTTTCGTGCTTGCAAAATTAGTCCAGAAAGTCCCTGTTAATATATGTCAAGTACATAATATATTAATACATCGGGAAAATGATCATACAGAAAGAAAGCATTCTTTGATAAAATATATAGTGGAGACGAGTGCTTTATTTTATCATCGGAGTTCATATCCAAATAATACTGCCATTAGATCCTTAACCATGTCAAATGTTCAAATTCTAGGTTTTTTCTTGTGTTCATCGGCTGTCTTTTTTCTCTCTGTTTTGTAATTTTATCTTGGACAAAGACGCAGTCGTAATCACTTATGCTTACTGAATATATATGTATGGATGTATGTATGCATGAATAGATAGATGAAGTCAAATATCATATTATCTCCATTATTGAGAGGTCCCGAGTGGTCGAGTGGTCTAAAGCGCTCGCCATTACGGATCACTGCCATCTCACCTCTGTCTGCGTGGATTCAAGTCTCAGGATCGGCCAATGTGGTTATGAGAGAAAGCATGCCAGTAGCTCCTCGTGGATCGGTATTTCTTTCCGGGGTTTTCCCGAGTTCGTCCTCCACCATTTATACTGGCCGCCATGCATTGCCTATCTTATGATGAAAATTGGCTTTAAACCCTATAACAACAACAGCAACATCTCCATTATTGACATTTGTAAAACTCGTCTAGTAGGTTTTGAAGGTTCCTAACTTGATAAGACTACTAGACAACTGCTATAAAATGTGGAATAGGCTATAGAGTGTCAGCTTCGTGCAGCTGACCATCATTTGATCAGGTAAGATTGTTTGATTTTTCTCCATAGTACGTTTAGGTAATATCAGCTAGTGCTTTACAGGGCTTAATGTATTTATGTTAGTTTAAACATAGACATTTGCAGCAGTCTGGTTGTATAGCCGACTATATATAAACAGGGACTTTTACGCATAGGAATCGAAACAATCTCATACGCTTTGTATCACATTCTCTACTGCTCTCTCGTTACGGTGCATGGACAAACGCACTGTGATGCTTAATGCACGATATTTTGTATATATGTGTTTTGATACAGTGTATTTTGCACTCATAATCACGCCACAAATTTTAATCTTAAAACTCGAAAATATATTTTTTTTCCCTCTCAAATCATTTGTTTTCGCTCCTACTTTGATTTATCTCGTTGGGGGAATGAGGTATCGATTGGCCTTTTCCAATCTTTGTATGTATAACTTCCTGACACCTAAATGTAAGATTTTACTACACTATATTTCAGCGAGAAAGTTTCTACAGTACTATAGTCCAACAAGGACGATTTTTACAACGGTTAAAACGTGCAGGTGACAAATCGATTGGAGATATAGATTTGCCACTTAACGACGTTTATTAAACAACTAAGGTAGGAAGTATATCATCGCCGCCACTACCAAGTATATGTGTCTCTGTGATTTGGATTTTTGACGTAGCTTTAACAAGTTTTCAGTCACAACGCTACGATGGCTGCAGTGTGGCAGTTTATAGTGATGTCTAGCACGCAGTTACATTATCCCGACGCTAATGCTGTGGGCCTAGCGAGAAAACTGCTAGTGCCATTATTTTTTAAGTCGTTGGTATGGCTCGGCCGGGTTCAAACCCGGAACCTCGCGATTCCGAGACGAACGGCATAACCACTCGGCCACCGGAGCTGTGCCAAGTATGTAAAATCTAATTATATATTAACTAGTAAATGAGGTACATACAGTAAAATGCCCTGAAATATATTTACGAGCAGTTCTAACCCCTGAATAGGATTTACGTGTCCACTTGGTTTGCCGAGAGCGTAGTCATCTCTGAAGAGGCACCTTCCGTCATGAGTCTATGTTTGGTTTAAATGCTACTTAGCAGCTCTTATGAAGTGATCTCTGAGTATACAAGATTGGGAATATAAGTAGTTTGGGAAACCCTCACAATTATATCATTATTATCTGGGTTAAACTATTTATCTGTATCTGCCTTATTTGACTTACATAACACTAACATACTTTTAAGACTCGTGTATGACGGATCTAATATCACATTAGTTAGATTTGATTTAATAATCCCATCAATTATTTTAGCTTTTGTAATGCAGTCGTAAAGAAATGAATGCCTTTATGGTATCTACCGTCAATAAGCTCAGCCATTATTCAAGATGAGATGGGTTCATAAATTGGACAAATGTATGCTAAATGCTACTTAACGCTTGTACCTTCCAGTACTTCTGATGCCCTTGGTAAAGGTTATGTTACATCTCAAGTCACGAGGAAGCAAAAAGCATCTAAATAATGTTGGTCCCTACGTTATCCTTGTATAGTGATAAAGGAAATTGTGTTCCTTACTTTGCGACATATAGAGCATAGGTGAACAAGTATTTTTGAAAATTCTGAATTTGATACTCTTGTATTCACATATATTTATAGACAACAATGGTTTGTGAGTGTTTCTCCATAAAGACGCCTGGCTGTGAAGACGCATAGAGTATAAAGGCTCGTCCAAATTGATTTGGTGTTTATTTTGTTTTGTTTGCTTTTATTTTCTGGAGCTTTGATTAAGATAGTAGAAACTCTTTGCAATATTCTCATTTAACCTTGTGGCCTTTATATGCTGTTGTTCTGGAACGTATTGTGTGTTTCCCGTATTGTTGGGAACAAATAATTCTATCAGCCCATCAGCTCCTAAAAAACGCAAGACTACTAGCTGCTGCACGATCAGTCATAACTGAAACGGTCAGTTGTTTGTTCCTTCTCTATCTAACATTCAGATATGTATATGTATTCAGCAATATTTTTTACTCAACCAATGTTCTATTATATAGTTTCATACAATCAAAACCTTGATGGAGTCTTCCAGATAATATATGTGTGTTTGTTTGATGATGAAGAGATTATATTGTATTTATTTAATGTAAACATTGTTTAAAGCACTCTGCAGTATTGGTAAAGTTGATTAGGTTCACGATGTAAGCAAATGAAATTGTGTAGCATAATTTGTTTGTTTGTTTGAATTACACCTATTTTGTTACAAAATGTGTGGTGTGGATGTGTGGTGTATTATTAAATTCATATTTATTAAATCACGTAAGTAGTGAAACCTAAAGATTGACACATTTCAAAACCCGCTACTTGCTTTAGGTTCCATAAAAGTAATACTATAATGTATATCCGATACTTAAAAAAATACAATCTTTATTCTTCTCACTCCTTGTACGTCTACAATCATGATACACTACAAATCCAAATGTTAATTTCTAGTTAACCTCTAATTGTACCCGTGTTAAATGTTTATTGATCGTGTCAATGATTTTTATCTAAATCATCGGTACGTTCTCTTACAGCACCGATATTATTAATACTGTTCCTATAGAATATTGTCCATTAACCACCTTCTCCTTGCCGTTTTGTGGTTCAGCAGAAAGTATAATTTTTATTTTTCGTAATGTTTTGATGGTTTATCAATTTTATATTTTATTTGATCAGTCAAGTCAGTAATATATTAATCTTAGTTTGCATTCCTATATATATATATATATATATATATATATATATATATATATATATATATATATATATATATATATATATATATATATATATATACAAAAGAAGAAACATATGCGCTACAATCATTGTAAAACACAACAGACATCATTATCAAGCCTGCAGATAAGGGTTCTGTTGTGATTGTTATGAATAAAGAAGACTATATTAGTGAAGCAAAGGTTCTACAAAAAACTAGATCACGATCCAACACTGGAGTATGCAAAAGCGTACCACATGTGTCACATATACCAGCAAACAGTATATTTTATCTTCTACCTACAATCCGCATATGACGAAACCCAGACAGACCTTTAATCTCCAGTAACGGGCATACCACAGAAAGTACACCAGACTATTTGGATCATCTTATGAGACCATATATCCACATATTACTTTCTGATCTTCAGGACACGATATATTACCTCATAAAAAGCAAAGCAAACGAACCATTACTGTCAGATACAATACTTGGTTCCTTAGGCGTCACATCTCTGTATAATAAAATACCACACAAAGAAGGGATACAGGCGTGTAGGGAACCATGGGTAGCAAGACAAGCTGTAGACAATCCGCCTACTCACTTTCTAGTCAAACTCCTGGAGCTTGTTCTAAAACTAAGTGCCTTTGAATTTAATGACGAAAACTACCTCCAAATCAAGTGAACCGCAATGGGAACAAAAATAAACATTCGTATATTAATATTTTTATGGGTAGCTTGGAGGGTATACTTTTAGCATCGGCGGAACTTATACCATACCAGCGGGTGTGCTTCATCGATGATATGGAAATGAAGTTGCAACATGGAAGAGACAATCTGGATGATTTTATATCAAAGGAAAACAACTTCCATCCTTCAATACAATTTACGGTTGAAGTCTCCAACTCAAACTACGTCTTCCTGGACACAAAAACAGACTGATAGAAAACAAACTCCATATAGACTTCTACTCAAAACCAACTGATAAACACCAGTATCTTCTTCCAAACAGTCGTCATGCAAGACACTGCATTCGGAGCATATATATATATATTGTCGTCTAAATTATATGTCATGTGCTTTAAATAAACATATGTTAGATAACACTTGCAAAAAGGTTAAGTCCATATGTGGATGATGATTATGATTTACATGCCAAATGGTAATAAGTAAGCAACAGAAAGTATTTTGAAAATTGCTGTTTTTATTAACATTTATCAAATACTTATATTTATGTTTCTCCAGCTTAGTGAACCTTTAAAATACGGTATTAAAATGGCGCTCAGAACCATAAACGTCTTATATATGCAAGACAACTCGAACTTCACACACAAAGTATTAGACACATTTTCAAAGACACTGACGATTAACTCCATAAATACAGTGCTCATTGTGATTTATTCTTTTGGGAGAAGCATCTTAATTGGGTTGTATTGTGAACAACATCATAGATGTGGAACAACTTATCAGATTCAAGCATAACACAATTAATAAATTTGTTTACTGATTTCATATTCATTTCCAAATTAGAAAATGTTTATTTGAATGTTCATGCCTTTAACTGACAATCAGTAATATAATCATAATGCTAATGAGATACTGGTTGAGTTTAACATAATCTGCAACGTCTGAATTATTACTCCCCATCAATAGTGGTTATGCTGAACAGGGAGTAATCTAACTGTCACTAATGGCCCAAACCTTTTACAGGAGACAATGTGGGCGTGTGTGTGTGTGTGTGTGTGTGTGTGTGTGTGTGTGTGTGTGTGTGTGTGTGTGTGTGTGAGGGGTGGCAGAGTATGATTCTAATAAGATATGTTGATAGGGGAAAATATGAAACATAAAAGTAGCGGATTGGACGATGCTAGATACGATGCAGTCCCAAGCTGTGCAACGTTCACAGCATACCAGAATAGTTTTTAGGTCGGTCATATTTTTCAGCAAGAGAGTAAGAGACAAATTAAAGAAGGGACAACAAAACTAAATCAAATGGTTACCTCTTCATCATTGTCAGTGCCATAATAGGAGCTCAAATTTCTTACATGAAAGGTACAGCATTGTCTAAAACTAACATAAAGACACAGAAAACTATCAGAGATTTAATCTTGGGTAAGCCAATTTGTCAGTCAGGCTATATGTTAACACTATATTACGGATGTTTGTGATAATAACAGCTTTCTCGTACCTATTAACATGGTCATGAAGAAAGTTTTCATTGCAGGTTACACTATCAATCTAAAATTGTCATCCAGTGTCTTCACTTTTGGATTCAACAACGTAATTACCGATGATGCGAAACAACTCATTCCAGTAGTAGATGAACAATGAAACAAAATCAGACGTAAATAAGTCAATACACGATTGTTCAAATTATGGTTTGTAAAAATATGGATACTTATGCAGAAACTTCTTTCTTACGTCATTTGCACTGGGAGGCAGTGAATTATTCTCTGTGTATAGACCTAGTTAACTAGTTCTGGCAAATATAAGCCTAACCAATGCTAAAATGAATAGCACGTCAAGACCGTCCAGGAATAAGATGCAGCAGATTATATCCAACTTAGTATGCTACCAATAATACCAGCTAGGACTAATATTACTTTGTAAGCAAACTTCTTAAAGCAGGAATTCATACCTTTATTAAACATTGCCAACGCATTGAAACACTTGGAAAAGAAGTTTAGCAGTAATAGCTACTGATGCAATTGTGGCAATAGTTACATCTTATATTTAAACAGATATTGAATCATTTCCGCCAACAGTATTTTCTAGATAATGTTGGAATTTACTTTCTTTAATGTTCATTTTATGTTACTCTCTAATTGTACTTGATATCCAAGTATTCTGCTATAAACAAAATTGTACCACTCAGCAACAGAATTTGCAATTTCTTTAAGTTATTATCCTCTGGCTTTCGTTATAGCTTGTATCGAAGCATTTTTGGGGAGTTTTCTCTAAATCAGTCACTGTATAAAGTCAGGTTCATATTGCGTGTGTACATTTTTATAATTCTACCTAGAAACCTTATTCAATCTGGAATGTTATATCTGTCATTTCTCACAATTAATGTCAACCTGTTTTGCTGTAATATTATTTCCTCACTTATTCTCTTGTTTATTTGTGAGTTTCAAGAACATTATTAGATACAGTATTAGCTATGAAGAAAGACAGTCATTTGTTTGATCTAGTCCAATCTCATTACCATTTTCATCATAAATATTATTGTCAACAGTTATTTTTTTCAAAATTATTTTCACACCTTTCTGCCTTTTTAAGGAATTTAAATGAAAAAAAAAATGGATCAGGAATTAAGACTAGATGAATATGTTCTTCCTCCATAAACCATTGAGTACCAATAAAAATATTAGACAATGGCTAATTACTGGTAAAACATTATCTCAAAAATACTTGGATAAAATAGAAAACATACAAGTATGGAGAACATATGAACTGTCTGTAAATATCTTGATCAGCCGAAATAGCTCAGTCTTTAGTTGATACTATCATCATGGCCGAAACAAATTGGAATGGTAAATATGTGTCAGCTGACAATCTGAATTCCATGCAGATATAACTGATGGAAGATTATATGAGATCTAATGGTTTTCGATATTGCAGAATTTATATCATTTTAATCAAACATACCTTTGTCGACGTTAAGAGCTAATTTGATAATTCTCAAGCATATAAAACGGAGAGAATAATGACTTCACACAGGTCGTAAAAATGATACAATATTTTGATAAATATGAGCCTTTCCTGCAAACTTCCCAAACATTCGACGTACGTCCTATAAGTTGCAATTTCGAAAGATATCTAATGTGAACCACACCAAATGCTACTGATGCCATTGTACCACAGATACCATTGGCATTAAAGAATTATATCATTTTGATCACTCATTCAACGTGTTGAATTGCACATGCTTGAGCAGGATACCTTAAATAGAAGAGACATGCGCGTAGAGTGGACCATAGGAAGACACTTTGGAAAGTGTTCACAAGAATATAAGAGAATCTAATTAGAAAAAGTGCAGGTGGAAAATAGGCGTCAACAAGATTTTAGTCATATACAAATTATATAACGAATAGTAGTCCTACAGAGACATAAGAGCTTGAAAGATTTGATATTGCACTCAGTTGGCTTTAACTTGATGCTGATGCTGAAAAATATTTTATATTGACTTAGAAATCGATGAGCGAATATCACCATCTGTGTCTTTTTTTGTGTAGATGTAAGAAACCGCAAATAATATCCCGGATATTTCATTATTCTTGTAGTAATTATAGGTTATTGGGTGATTAATAAGCACATTGAAAGAATTATATAAATGAAAATGTGGTGAATGCAAAAACGCAATGATTTTTTTTTTTTGCGCGTGGCTGTGTTTTTTTTAGTCCTCATGGTTTAAACCGATTAGTTTCAATGTTTTATGGCGGCAAATTCAGTAAGATTACTTTTCTTTCCTAGTTTCGGAACACCAGTTGGAGCCGGAATAAGTTGTTTATTGTGTTGTTGTAGGGTTTAACGATTTCTTCAGCGCAAGATAGGCTTTACATGGTGGCCAGTGTAACTGGTGGAGGAAGAACCCTGGAAAACCCCGAGAAGAACCACCGACCCACGAGAAGCTACTGGCAGGCATTCTCAAGTACCCAGGTTCGCCAAGCCTGAGTCTCGACCCCACGCAGACAGAGGTGAGATGGCAATGATCCGGAACGGTGAGCGCTTTAGACCACTCGCCCACTGGGTCGCAATAAGTGTTACATCACTGAATGTGTGGCCACAGGAGGAAAAGTGTTCTGAAAATTGACTTCTGTACAGTTTCATTGTCATCCAGTCAGATCTGTGAAGATTGATCCTGTTGTGTAACGTGTATTGTAAGTTTCTCCTACATGCTGAAGCCTACAGATCTTACATGCGATGAGATAAATTACAGTCTCTGTTTTGCGCGTTCTGTTTTGACCATGTATGTTCAGTTTATGGTTCGTCGCTGTGCTACAAAATGTGCTTCATATGTTGACACGTTTTTGCAACTTTCTTGCCACAGGGGCCAGATTTGCTAGGGTTGTGATGGTTAGTGACTGGCGTTAGCTTCGCCCTGACTAATATGTCTTTGAGGTTGTTTTGTCTCTGGTAGGCTACTACGGGTGTGTTGGTGAGGATTGACTTTATTGTGGACCAGTGTTTCAGGATGATTTTACATACTTTGGTGTTGTAAGGATGGTAGTTCAGGATAAATGGTATCAAATGAACCTTTTCCTTATCTCTATGTTTTAATAGGTCTTTATGGTTCGTTTGTGTAGCCTTTTGGTTTGCCTCCGCAATTAAGTCTTTGTAGTAGCCTCGTTTAAATTCTTCAGAACTCTTTTGGAATGTTTCATCGTCGGAGCAAATTCTGAGTATCCTCAGTGTAGCTTGCTCCGAATGCAGTGTCTTGCATGACGACTGTTTGGAAGAAGATACTGGTGTTTATCAGTTGGTTTTGAGTAGAAGTCTATATGGAGTTTGTTTTCTATCAGTCTGTTTTTGTGTCCAGGAAGACGTAGTTTGAGTTGGAGACTTCTACCGTGAATTGTATTGAAGGATGGAAATTGTTTTCCTTTGATATAAAATCATCCAGATTGTCTCTTCCATGTTGCAACTTCATTTCAATATCATCGATGAAGCACACCCGCTGGTATGGTATAAGTTCCGCCGATGCTAAAAGTATACCCTCCAAGCTACCCATAAAAATATTAATATACGAATGTTTATTTTTGTTCCCATTGCGGTTCACTTGATTTGGAGGTAGTTTTCGTCATTAAATTCAAAGGCACTTAGTTTTAGAACAAGCTCCAGGAGTTTGACTAGAAAGTGAGTAGGCGGATTGTCTACAGCTTGTCTTGCTACCCATGGTTCCCTACACGCCTGTATCCCTTCTTTGTGTGGTATTTTATTATACAGAGATGTGACGCCTAAGGAACCAAGTATTGTATCTGACAGTAATGGTTCGTTTGCTTTGCTTTTTATGAGGTAATATATCGTGTCCTGAAGATCAGAAAGTAATATGTGGATATATGGTCTCATAAGATGATCCAAATAGTCTGGTGTACTTTCTGTGGTATGCCCGTTACTGGAGATTAAAGGTCTGTCTGGGTTTCGTCATATGCGGATTGTAGGTAGAAGATAAAATATACTGTTTGCTGGTATATGTGACACATGTGGTACGCTTTTGCATACTCCAGTGTTGGATCGTGATCTAGTTTTTTGTAGAACCTTTGCTTCACTAATATAGTCTTCTTTATTCATAACAATCACAACAGAACCCTTATCTGCAGGCTTGATAATGATGTCTGTTGTGTTTTACAATGATTGTAGCGCATATGTTTCTTCTTTTGTATATATATATATATATATATATATATATATATATATATATATATATATATATATATATATATATATGAATGCAAACTAAGATTAATATATTACTGACTTGACTGATCAAATAAAAAATAAAATTGATAAATCATCAAACCATTACGAAAAATAAAAATTATACTTTCTGCTGAACCACAAAAAGGCAAGGAGAAGGTGGTTAATGGACAATATTCTATATGAACAGTATTAATAATATCGGTGCTGTAAGAGAACGTACCGATGATTTAGATAAAAATCATTGACACGATCAATAAACATTTAACACGGATACAATTATTATAAAGGTAGATATAAAGGCTTTGCCAGTAGGTGACTCAACTGATAAAGTTATTTAAGAAATAAACGGAAAAAAACTTGAAACTGGCTTCAACAGAACTGGAATGGTGTATTGCAATAAAGAATAGAATTGATGACGTTCTAAAAGCTGACGAGAGTGACTATTAAAGATTCGTGCATTAAAGCAAGAAATCTGCAGCCACCTAAAACAGATTAACTAGAAATTAACATTTGGATTTGTAGTGTATCATGATTGTAGACGTGCAAAGAGTGAGAAGAATAAAGATTGTATTTTTTTAAATATCGGATATACATTATAGTATTACTTTTATGGAACCTAGAGCAAGTAGCGGGTTTTGAAATGTGTCAATCTTTAGGTTTCACTACTTACGTGATTTAATAAATATGAATTTAATAATACACCACACATCCACACCACACATTTTGTAACAAAATAGATGTAATTCAAACAAACAAACAAATTATGCTACACAATTTCATTTGCTTACATCGTGAACCTAATCAACTTTACCAATACTGCAGAATGCTTTAAACAATGTTTACATTAAATAAATACAATATAATCTCTTCAGCATCAAACAAACACACATATATTATCTGGAAGACTCCATCAAGGTTTTGATTGTATGAAACTATATAATAGAACATTGGTTGAGTAAAAAATATTGCTGAATACATATACATATCTGAATGTTAGATAGAGAAGGAACAAACAACTGACCGTTTCAGTTATGACTGATCGTGCAGCAGCTAGTAGTCTTGCGTTTTTTAGGAGCTGATGGGCTGATAGAATTATTTGTTCCCAACAATACGGGAAACACACAATACGTTCCAGAACAACAGCATATAAAGGCCACAAGGTTAAAAGAGAATATTGCAAAGAGTTTCTACTATCTTAATCAAAGCTCCAGAAAATAAAAGCAAACAAAACAAAATAAACACCAAATCAATTTGGAAGAGCCTTTATACTCTATGCGTCTTCACAACCAGGCGTCTTTATGGGGAAACACTCACAAACCATTGTTGTCTATAAATATATGTGAATACAAGAGTATCAAATTCAGAATTTTCAAAAATACTTGTTCACCTATGCTCTATATGTCGCAAAGTAAGGAACGCAATTTCCTTTATCACTATACAAGGATAACGTAGGGACCAACATTATTTAGATGCTTTTTGCTTCCTCGTGACTTGAGATGTAACATAACCTTTACCAAGGGCATCAGAAGTACTGGAAGGTACAAGCGTTAAGTAGCATTTAGCATACATTTGTCCAATTTATGAACCCATCTCATCTTGAATAATGGCTGAGCTTATTGGCGGTAGATACCATAAAGGCATTCATTTCTTTACGACTGCATTACAAAAGCTAAAATAATTGATGGGATTATTAAATCAAATCTAACTAATGTGATATTAGATCCGTCACACACGAGTCTTAAAAGTATGTTAGTGTTATGTAAGTCAAATAAGGCAGATACAGATAAATAGTTTAACCCAGATAATAACGATATAATTGTGAGGGTTTCCCAAACTACTTATATTCCCAATCTTGTATACTCAGAGATCACTTCATAAGAGCTGCTAAGTAGCATTTAAACCAAACATAGACTCATGACGGAAGGTGCCTCTTCAGAGATGACTACGCTCTCGGCAAACCAAGTGGACAAGTAAATCCTATTCAGTGGTTAGAACTGCTCGTAAATATATTTCAGGGCATTTTACTGTATGTACCTCATTTACTAGTTAATATATAATTAGATTTTACATACTTGGCACAGCTCCGGTGGCCGAGTGGTTATGCCGTTCGTCTCGGAATCGCGAGGTTCCGGGTTTGAACCCGGCCGAGCCATACCAACGACTTAAAAAAATAATGGCACTAGCAGTTTTCTCGCTAGGCCCACAGCATTAGCGTCGGGATAATGTAACTGGGTGCTAGACATCACTATAAACTGCCACACTGCAGCCATCGTAGCGTTGTGACTGAAAACTTGTTAAAGCTACGTCAAAAATCCAAATCACAGAGACACATATACTTGGTAGTGGCGGCGATGATATACTTCCTACCTTAGTTGTTTAATAAACGTCGTTAAGTGGCAAATCTATATCTCCAATCGATTTGTCACCTGCACGTTTTAACCGTTGTAAAAATCGTCCTTGTTGGACTATAGTACTGTAGAAACTTTCTCGCTGAAATATAGTGTAGTAAAATCTTACATTTAGGTGTCAGGAAGTTATACATACAAAGATTGGAAAAGGCCAATCGATACCTCATTCCCCCAACGAGATAAATCAAAGTAGGAGCGAAAACAAATGATTTGAGAGGGAAAAAAATATATTTTCGAGTTTTAAGATTAAAATTTGTGGCGTGATTATGAGTGCAAAATACACTGTATCAAAACACATATATACAAAATATCGTGCATTAAGCATCACAGTGCGTTTGTCCATGCACCGTAACGAGAGAGCAGTAGAGAATGTGATACAAAGCTTATGAGATTGTTTCGATTCCTATGCGTAAAAGTACCTGTTTATATATAGTCGGCTATACAACCAGACTGCTGCAAATGTCTATGTTTAAACTAACATAAATACATTAAGCCCTGTAAAGCACTAGCTGATATTACCTAAAGGTACTATGGAGAAAAATCAAACAATCTTACCTGATCAAATGATGGTCAGCTGCACGAAGCTGACACTCTATAGCCTATTCCACATTTTATAGTATTGTCTAGTAGTCTTATCAAGTTAGGAACCTTCAAAACCTACTAGACGAGTTTTACAAATGTCAATAATGGAGATGTTGCTGTTGTTGTTGTTATAGGGTTTAAAGCCAATTTTCATCATAAGATAGGCGATGCATGGCGGCCAGTATAAATGGTGGAGGGCGAACCCGGGAAAACCACGGAAAGAAATACAGATCCACGAGAAGCTACTGGCATGCTTTCCCTCATAACCACATTGGCCGATCCTGAGACTTGAATCCACGCAGACAGAGGTGAGATGGCAGTGATCCGTAACGGCGAGCGCTTTAGACCACTCGACCACTCGGGACCTCTCAATAATGGAGATAATATGATATTTGACTTCATCTATCTATTCATGCATACATACATCCATACATATATATTCAGTAAGCATAAGTGATTACGACTGCGTCTTTGTCCAAGATAAAATTACAAAACAGAGAGAAAAAAGACAGCCGATGAACACAAGAAAAAACCTAGAATTTGAACATTTGACATGGTTAAGGATCTAATGGCAGTATTATTTGGATATGAACTCCGATGATAAAATAATGCACTCGTCTCCACTATATATTTTATCAAAGAATGCTTTCTTTCTGTATGATCATTTTCCCGATGTATTAATATATTATGTACTTGACTTATATTAACAGGGACTTTCTGGACTAATTTTGCAAGCACGAAAGTATCTATATCTTAAACTTGTAATATTTTCGCAACATCTTGATCGCGTTTATATACTGCTATTTTTAGTTTTACATAGGTTGGGCTGTCTAGGACCTAACTTAGTAGAAGGTCATATACTATTGCAACACTCTTCGTATTACTGCATGATTCAGATAAGTAGTATTGTCGGACAACATTAACAACGTTTACTATATTTCTCCTAAAGACAACCTTAATGATGCATAGTAGTTAAAAGAAAGAACTAATTTATCAAGATCTACAAGTCAGTCATTATAAAAGCTCTTACATGTGTAATGTATAAGCTAAATGTCTGAGTGTATTATTGAAGGTACTTATCTGAATCCTGTAGCATGTAGGATATACAACAGGTAGGGATCAAGAAGGCACATGATTATAAAAACGTATCCCGTAGATTGTCGTTATTAGTTAAAGTTACCAGCTGTTCTTATGAGCTATTCAATGTATCTAAGTTATAGTTAGAGTTACACAAATAATGATTCCTAACCCTAGCTAGAAAAATGACAATTTTCTCATCACAGATTTTGAACTATTTCAGGTCTGAGAAAATACCATATATAGCTTTTTGTCTTTAGCAAATTTTAAAGATTACAGTTCTGATATAAAGTACATTATCAGTGGTGGAAATCATACTAAAACAAAACTCCAGAAAATGTGATTATGTCCTGGCTTATGTCTGTCATTCCCAATAAAACAGCATATAAAAAGCGAAATAAATAAAGATATAGATGTTCAGGGACGTTGTTCACAATTGCCAAAAGAGTGTATTTTCTTGCTTGGAGAATAGAATGTAGAGCAGATGAAACTGCATGAATTAGCTGGAATATAGGTAAACTTAAGTTGCAAACTTGGAAATATATTCAGACGCATAAATATAATAATGTATCAAAACTAGTAATAATCAGTTTGTATGGTATATTGTGGTCAACAATAAATATCATCTACATTGACATAAAGATAAAGTATTAACAAAGAAGTATATGACTAAAGGGATATTCTACTTACGGTAACAGGAAGGCCATGCTCCGGTTGTTACCTTAAAATGTTTACTACTTTATTGAGTATCGTGACTTGTGAAGAGAAGCAGGGAACTAAAGCATACATGGGTTTAATACTGAAATTTGCACAAAGATTTCGTTATACTGTGAATCCTTTACACACTTTCAATTTGAAATAATGTTTTTGCCGATAATACCGCATCATATGAGTAGTTGCTCCTGTTGCTGTTGAAGACGGGAAGATAAACAGTTCATTATATATATATATATATATATATATATATATATATATATATATATATATATATATAGAGAGAGAGAGAGAGAGAGAGAGAGAGAGAGAGAGAGAGAGAGAGAGAGAGAGAGGAAAATAAAGAAAGAAAGAATGTGAGATAGATAGATGCATAGATACATAGAAAGATGGATAGGGAGAGTAATATACATACAGACAGACAAACACAGCGACAGACAGAGACAGCGACAGGTTAACCAATTTTTACTCACTACAATGCAAAGGTCTATTTTGAACATCACGTGCACGAAACCATAAGCCCATAGCCGTTAGGTAATGAAACACAATAGTGAATTATAGTTTGTCTCCAAATGTAAACCTGTGTAGGCCATGCGTAGCAAGAATAAAAGAAGTATATGGAAAGAGAACAAAGTAACTACTTATCTTTTTTATGAATGCGCACAGTGTTTATGCATTTGGACCATGAATTGAAGAATAATGCTTCTCTAATTACCAAATGACCATACATCATGAAACTATAAATTCACAGTTCTATGGTCTCGTTATATATTTGTATAACGGCTTAGTAAGCCTTTCCGAGCCGATTTCCAGTACTTCACGCAATGCAATAAAACGGACGACTCACGCACCGATGCAAATAATCATACCTATCTCATATTGCTATACCTATAACTATCCAGAGAATTCCATTCTTAAGAAATTATGTACTGTATATCTTCCCAGCAAACATCCTTCATAAACAACAAACAATCACTTGAAACTACAGAGGGATACATAAATACAAATAACACTTATCCCGTGTTTATTACGTTATTATTTGATTCAGAATATTGCAGTTTTCATTGGGAGCCTTAGATGATAACCATAATATTTATGAAACATGCACTACCGCCAAATGTTTAAATCCTTAAAAACTCCAAGGTTAAAAAATAAAAAATAAAAAAGAGAATAAGGTGATACTCATGCCAACATACCTACGATATTTAATTATTTCTACAGTTACTATTGCAATGTCATGATAATGTGCTTTTAAGGACAGACGGATAAACAGACGAATTAATGGATTGGCGAGCGAACGAACATGAGAAAATCGGAATATACATAATGCAAAAAGTATAGAATATGTAGCAAAAAAGGGAACTGAAACCCAATCGAACTCAATCTTCAATGAGTCAAATGTTGTTGAATATAATTATCACTCAGTGACCTATAGAACAATGCATTAACCAAGGTTATTATCCACGCTAGTAAAGCTGTTATACAAAAGACGTTGAAACTGTCCATACTAAATAATCGAAGGAAGAGTGGAGTGTAGATCCTGGATGATAATAATGTGTCAACAGAACAATACTTGTATGGAAAGCATTATTTTGATGATGCATCAATGAAACTGTCTATAATTTACTCCGAATGTTTTCTTTAAAATTATATCAAAATCTACCGGAGATTACCTTAGAATAGCATTTATCTAGCATACATATATCTTAAATTCGGTCTCAGTGCCGTGTTGATCATAATCAATAGCATTTTGGTGTATCCGTTAAATCAATATCTGCGTTGGATTTGCGCTGAATCAGTAGTAAACATGTCAGAATTACAATAAATGGGTCCCGGTTTCGGATCCTACCTAAAACAACATTTAACGGATGCCGTAGCTTGTCTCTGTAAAGCGCTTTTACTCCCAATATCGTCACTGAATAGTCTTCATATGCTAATATTAATCAATCAGTTAATCTATCAATATGTGCATTGATTATATACCAAGTTTTTGATTTCATGTCTTCTTTGAAAGCTAGTATTGATAGCCGTTAGAATAAGACATTACCGTTATACAAAGAACAAACTTATTTAGAGTTTTAATTGGGGGGGGGGGCGTTTGTATTCACAACAAGCAAACTCGTCGACCACAGCAGCAAGAAAGAATATCACGATATTGTATGATGCAAACACATTCATGTGATGTTATTAACCCTAAAAATAGTACCACATGATTATGCATGTTGTTCATTTTACTTAGCCCCTAACCTAATTATAAACTGCTGAACCATGTACAAAAACTTTAGGTATAATGAAGACATTTTTAATATTAGTCAGGCTCGAATGTTGATTTCCAGTTGAGGAAGTTGTGACAGCCCATGTACAGATGACTCTCTCAAATGATAAAACGAACATTTTACCTATTACTGTTATTGATCGATCCAACACTATTTTACTTCGCATCTTCGCATATGAACTGTACATTACAGGACGAAGCTCATAAATGACATAATTGTAATGGTTTATGTTTTTGTGAAAAGGAGTTTCCTGGAATTCACATACGTGTGTATATAATTTATCCTGACGGAGGTTAGATAATGTCGGATTTTTAAATTTTATTTCTAAGAAAAGTCAACAAAAGGGGAACAAAAGCATAATATGAAGTTAGTTGGGTCAATGTAACAAAACCCACTCATATATTGACGAACACCTGTCATCTACTAACCAAAACACACACAACTACTAATCAACATGCTGGAAGAGAAACAAATACCTAATTATCTACCAACCAACACCCTCAAGTACAAACCAATAAACCAAAAGATTGCCTACACACTTAGACAACCATGCTATTCGCAAATATGAGGTCAATCGATCAGACCACAAGTCGAATGCACGTCGAAAGCTGCCATTGAACCACTTGGGCTATTTACGAAAAAGAAATTGATCGAGAAGGTACAACTGATCTATTTGTTTCAATCATATCCTCTCAGTCAATCCTACAAAAAATCCAATAGTAGAAATAACCAAGGATGCCCGAGATTTTGTTTCTTTGTTGCGACGAAATTCCGGGGAACAAAATCTACGATTATTCTTTGAATTGTAGCGCCGACATACATCTGAGACATACGGTCTGAGACATACGATTTGTTTTGCAGCAATGGCTACGGAAGTTCCAAATGTGAGTATCTGTAGACCAATTCTCTATTTAGGCACACTTGACTTTCCACATATATTGTTCCATTTCAAATAGCTTTGTATATAATCTTCATGATGGCTCATGATGACCAAGTTCTCTCATACAGTTGCAATTATTTTGATCTCTTTCACAACAAAAACGTAAAACCTATGAATGTTTGTGTTTGAAAAGAGCACGTGTACTATGTGCGTGTCAGACCACTCATTTCATATGTGTGTGCGTGCGAGTGTTCCAACATAATCATATACTATGCGAACGTTTGTAACAATTTATTATACTATACTTCATTGCTAGAGTTGTAGGGATTATAAGAGTGTTTGTAAGGAGTTTCACTACTATTTCGTCCCATTTCTTTAACTTCCTATCCTGTGTGCGAAGTTGTTTTTATGTATTGTGTGTGTGTGCACATTTCTACCATTTTTGTTGGGTAATTGGTTTATGTGATGGCAAGCAGAAGACTTAGTATTGGTGAGACCAAATGGCGTGTGGATTAGCTTGTGTAGGTGTTGGTCAGTGGATGTAGTTTTAACATTACATTACATTTCCCGCCATATTTTCTGACATATAATCCCACTTCTTTAACCTTTGAACAAATTTTAACATTACCATTCCCTTTGCATCACAGATGTAATGTATGGAAAGGAAATTATTGGTACAAACGACATCTAATGCTAGTTTATTATAATATTTTCATTCCTCTCGAACGCCAAGTGCCATTTTGCACCCACCCCTCCCTCCTTCGCGCATTCTCCACCCCTGAAAAAGTACATGCGTACAAAAGGAAATATTTTGTTTGGAGTTAATGTAAAATTTCAGTTGTACCCCAAGTAGCACATTCATACTTAACTTATGGACGCTTTAAGATGCATTTTTCATTATACCCCCTAGTGCCGTCATTCCGAAATAGCGGTCTTATGTCAGTTTCCCTCATACTCCAAGTATCACTTTGTACCCATAGTGCCACATATTTATAAATACGTACAGCGCAAGCATAAACTTTCACACCCACGTATTTACAGTGGAGGTATGACTTAGAACACGGAACTTCTGTCAACAATGTATGCGGTGTTGCTGCTTGCCTGATTATGATGGTTCTATTACTGTATGTCGACGACATTTCGTTTCTTGCTCATAAGATTATATGTCTATGTTAAGCTGGTTCATATGAGACTACTTCTGAAAAATAAAAATTTCACACAATAGAGACTGTGTTATATGACATTATTCATATGGTCTCATTTTTTTCGAAAACAGGAGATTATATGATATGTAGTTATTTCATTGATTCAACCAACTGCAACAAATGCATGTGACTAGCTTTTGGAGGAAGAATGGAAGGGTGTGTGTGTGTGTGTGTGTGTTATAGTAGTATGTTCATGTATGGATACATTAAATCCTATCTATGTTATGGTTTGTTTCTGAAAACACGAAGGTTATCATATATACGATCTTTACAAACGTATTACGGATACAATATATTTAAACATTTGTCTTAGGCAATCACCACCAGAAATTGGAAATATATTCTCATAAGATATGAAGCTGCTTAATAAAAGACACACTCTTTACACTAATTGGGTTTGAGAGTCATCGATAATGTGGCACTGAACGCCTGATAACATGGAGCTCCACCTTTATAATGTATGATTCTTGGTTGTAATCTTGCCAATGAAAGTAAGGGATTGTGATGACTAAACACTATATTTGGAGAAGGAGCAAAAATGATATATACTTCAAAGTGTTGTAAAAGTAATATCAAAGCCAAATATTCATGACCTATTTCAGGCCAATGAAACTTGATTTTCTTGCTTGATTGTCAGGGAATTTATTTCCTCAAATTATTTAATTTAGCGATCATTTTCTCTGGAAATACAGAATGCTCATAGCAATAAAATTCTTGGAAAGATATTCACTGGTATTTAAAGTGAATTCAAGCCTGGAATTATAATACTGTGTTTCAACAAAATATTGTTAGCACAACAACAGTACACAGGCCATCACAGGCACATCAACACCTTCATCGTTGGACTTAATTTAGATTTCCACGAAAGTTTGTTCAGAACTTTTATTATTAGGACTTGTGTCTGTAATTCCATGATAATGTTGGGGTTAAATTCGCAATCCTCTAAGTTCTTTATTGTTTATTTTTACTTTGTAATCTAGAGAAATAAATTATTTCTTGAATGTTACAAGGCTAGGCCTTGTTATTTTTCACTCTTTTCTATTACTTATTTTAAGAGCATAGACTTGTACCAATTACCTGATTAATTTCTGTTGCAAGGATAGTTATGTCTATTATCCTTGTCTTATAGGCGAAATATTGGTTTCAAATATTTACACGTCAGAACTGATTTTCCGCTGATTTAATATATGGTGTGGATAACATAAATTATATGTTGTAATAGATTTTCAATGTTAAATACAGGTGTCCATCATGAAAACTGGAGCCGTTACGTTGTGTCCTAAATTGTCACTTTTTATATATTTGGCCGTATAAACTGACCTATTTTTTAATAATATTAACAGAGGCCTTATTTTACGTTTGAAACCTTAATTCAAAGACTTTCAGCTTCCAGAACAAGGTACGTTAGATAACATGGAAAATGCCAACTGTGTTAACTAGGTTCAGGTTCAAGTTGCTAAGACTGGCGCTTCATAAGGATGCTCATTCTGTATTTCCGATTTGCAAAGACTGCACTATTTAAACGTTTTCATTGACGTTCTAACATCCATATCCTGAAATGCACATTATGGAACTGTCTTATATATGTTTTGATTTTTATGGATGCTGTATGGCTAAACCATCTGGGAAGCATTAAAGAGTAGATAAGCACTAAATGCAATGCATAGTTTTTGCCTTGGTCCGAGCTGGGGAAAAGAACGAGTTTGGTATGGAGTTTGAATATGTTTCTTCTTTTTCTTCATCTTCTTTTTCTTCTTCTTCTTCTTCTTCTTCTTCTTCTTCTTCTTCTTCTTCTTCTTCTTATTTTTATTATTATTATTATTATTATTATTATTATTATTATTATTATTATTATTATTATTATTATTTTGGATTCAGTTCCAGAATGTCTGTGTTTATACTACTAAACAATGGTGAAAACATGAATTGCACATGTATGTAGTGACTTTGCATGATTGCAGTTAAAGGCTTCTTATTTGCCCTTTCCTAGCTTTTGACACTCAATTTTGCTTATATCAGCAGTCCAAGGTGGAGAGAGAGAGAGAGAGAGAGAGAGAGAGAGAGAGAGAGAGAGAGAGAGAGAGAGAGAGAGAGAGAGAGAGAGAGAGAGAGAGAGAGAGAGAGATATGAGGGGGGATTGCGAAAGAAATGAGAATTCTTGATAAAAGGTAAAATGACCATTTAAATAAGAGAGGATATATTTATTTGTGCGTGGTTTCAAAATTAAACAGCTGATTATCACTGTTACAACATAATTCATTGAATAAAACTTTAAACTCAAATCTCATTTCAATAGACAAATTGAGAAATCTAAAAATTGCAGAAATATATTACATGGCGTAGGATTGACGTTTAGCTTACCACATTTCCAAGCGACCTCTAACACCAAACTAAGCATGCAAGTGTTTTACGGTCGTATTTTGAATAAACAAATATTGCCATTTTCTTCAGATACAGAGAAGACAGAGAGAGAGACACATATATACAACCACACATGCTGTTGGTGTTCTATATACAACAACCAAATATCAATATATCTCAATGTACGTTAGCTTGGGCTCTAAGCACGTGCTTAAAGTGCTTAATGAGCAATCCGGTCCTGAGTTTGTGTGTATGTATGTATGTACGTATGTATGTATGTATGTATGTATGTATGTATGTATGTATGTATGCATGCATGTATGTAAGCATGTATATTTAATTTGGAGGTTTAGTTTACTTTGAGAATAACATAATATTCATAATATTCTTCTCGGAGAAAATAAATTCAATCATGACGGAAAATTTATTCTAGATAAAATAAAAAATGCACATATCTATGCAAGATGAAAACAGTTTTCTTCTGGGAGAAATAAAAAAATGCACATATCTACGCATGATGAAAACAGTTTCTTCTGGGAGAAATCATTTTACTCGTAAAGGAAAAAAGAAAAATGTCTTCTCCGATTCATTATGTTTTGTTTCGGGGAGGCGAAAATAATTCATTCAAAAAAAAATAATCACCAATTGTTTCCGAAACAGCGGAAAAACTAATGAAGAGTTCGAATTAAAGAACTCTAATTTTTCTAATTACTCTATACTTTATTCGCTTAGAAATGTATACTTTTTCGAGCAAGATATTAACATTAGTGAAGAATATATTTTTATTTGCATCCAAAATTCAGTTTTAATGGTTCGTTCTCCGAAATAATAGACACTACTTTTGGGCCAAAAATACGATTTCATTCGCAGCGAAAAGTCTGTTCAAATTAAAACTTTTAAAAGGATGATGAAGTTCACAATGTTCTAAACAAAGTTTTACTTCTGAATATATAATGAGAAATATTATCTCCACAACAATTGATAATTGTACAAACAATACGAAATCTGCACTACCATTTAATCATAGTTAAATAATAATAACACGATATTTACTCAGGAATTCAAGCTATTTTTAAATGTATTTTAAATGTGCACCAATTTGTAATGTAAATGACTGAAGTTTCATGGGCAATTAAAGTTTTGAAGTTAGACTTAAATTCTTTGTTATTTCCACAATGTTAATTACACAAAAGTATGCAATTATTTATTTGGGGATTAAATTGGTAGACTTATATAATATTCGATCGTCTCATTTCTTCCTTCTCTCTTCCTTGCTTTTGCTCTTTCTGTTTATTATCTAGCTCATACAAACAAATCCCAGGTGACTATCGCGATCAAATAGTACACAACAATTTATTTTAAAAGGTCTGAAATATTTAACAGCTTCGTTAATCATTTCCTCTAGTCCATCCTTCTTGAATTATCATTGTTTATTTGTGTATTTTCCCTTCCGGTTGAAATGGTAAGTAGCTAAAGGGAATTATGAAAGTCTTTCATTTTCTTCATGAACTCTTCCTCGACTTCGGAACGTTGGGGTTATTCAGCAGATTCCAGGATAAAGCGTCATGTGATCGACTTCTCTAATGTCCAACTTTCATTCCAGATGCATCGTTACACTCATTTCGAGGATATTCAAAATTAAAGCATCCGGACAAAGTTCTGGTTGTAGAATCTGTTGAAGTACAGAATGATTTGGAATAAAAAGTAAAAACTGAAATGATAAAAACTGAAATGTTTTTTAAAGTTTAATATTTCCATGCAAAGCTGTCGATTAAATTAATTTATAAATGAATGAAAGAATGAAATAACGAATTAATTATAGGTTGTTTTGCTTAAACAATATTTTTCCCTGGACGTGATTACGCACAAAAACAAAGTTAACACCTTATGTAGCCAAACAGATAAACATAATGTAGCCTGACATTGTTTTTATTGTTGTTATCAGTAGAATAGCCAGAGCCATGGGCTCTTTGCAAAGCTATCTCGGTTAATAGGATGCAATGCAACCAATTAATATAGATGAATGATTGACGTGGTTTATTTTATTTTTGACCGAAAAAGCGCATTAAAATGTCCTATTGATGTCGACAGCCACAGATGATGACTGAAGTACATTTGGAACAACATGTAAAGCACCAACTGATAGAATATTCAATGTCAGATTCGAAAAATTCCTTTTATTTATATTCTTTGTTTCTTTTTAAATTACTATTCTTAAGTTTAACTGTTCCCATATTGTAGTGATAGTGATCGCTATTGCTGCAGTATGCGCATCTTTTGCTCAGATTTAAAATGCATCTTTCCAAAATCGTATGTACCATTGGTTCAATTCAGATAAAATTATGACATTTAACCAGATGAGATTTTGTGACTCACTACAGACAGGTAAGTTTCACATAATTTACGTACAAACTAAATCTGCGAAACGAGTAATCAAAATTGTAATTGATGCGTGTAAAAGGATCAGCTTGTACATAGAGGCAAGTAAAATATTTATTCATCAGTTTCCACAATGTAAACAAGATTAAATGTTTTAATGACAAATACCAGTTTGCTTCTCTTGATGTTCGCTTCTGATATGAATATTTGTATTCCCTCTGCATTTTCTCCTTTATTCTGTAGAACGTTACAGCTACTACGTCTTCGAAGCTGTTTTAAACGAAACCTTACATTTAGGAGTTAGAAAAGGTATACAAAGACATCGAGTAGAATTTCTGGAAATACCTACCTTGAAACTTAGATGATTCTGGCCTACACATAAATACATGTGAGCTGATGCACATCGCATTACACTTCTTTTGACGTTCCCCGTATTTGGAAACGTTTCTCGAATCGATAGTTTCTTTGCCAAATCGCTCTCTAACTCGAAGGAGCACGGCGGAGATAATTCGTTGGCCAAATCAAGGCTCTTTAGCTCAACACTGGAGCCCGTATGCTGAGTCTCCATCGATCTCTTTTTTTCCAGCTTTGCATATAAAGTTGCTGGAAGAACTCTTGATAACGGTTTTATGTTAATAGTTTTAAAAGAATATAAGAACTTCTCAATTTTAGTTTGCTGCTTGTTTTTCATCGTTACAACTGGATCCGGTGCTGGTGGTCGTAAAGTCATAAAAGTATGCTGGATCACGTAATCGTATTCAATAGATGAGTCAGCTGTACTTTCGGTCGCCTTATTACCTACTGCATTGGAACATAGACATGATTCTTTCGAGATACAATCGGTCAGACAGACAGTTTTCAGTTCATCATATTCATGCACACAGTCATCTTCAGGAACAGTTTCTGCCAACAGTAATTTGGAATCTGACTGCATTTTGCACGCAGTTTTCATTGATGACATTCCGCAATCTAACCCTTTTGAGTAAATATTTGTATCGTTCATTCTGACTTTGGCCTCCAACTTCTGGCATCCATTTCGAGAACTCTTAGCGATAGTCGGATTACCATTCTTGTATGTGAGTTTATGAGTCGTGGTCTTTTGTACTGTAGTTAAAAAAAAGATGTGTAGAACCCAGTACATACAATTATCAACTGATTGTCCAGCTATAGTTTATGAATACCATTTGCAAAAGTTTATCAGAACCTAATAAAACAACACACAAAACATCAAACCATTTTCTAATGACATATTATAAGAAGAGCAACGGTAATGGTAGCATCAACACAACATTGTCAGTAAATGTTATTTAACCCTAGTAGATGTACAACGGCGTTTAGGCCTCATACAATCAACGTTTGTAATAGAGACACGGAACAAATTTGACCACTGGCATTTATGCTAGTACTAGAAAACTTTGTGCAGCTGCTAATGAGAGAGGTTTGGCCTCACTGATAGAGAACGTTTGAGACTGGTATTTAGAGACTGTGATACGGTATGCAGAGACAACTTTTGAGGACAATAATGTATACTAATCGAAGGAAACATTTAGCGACAATCGATATCGCACACCAGGGCTCTGGTGGTTAGCACGCCTGCACCCTGCAATGGTCAGCAAGTTAGAGATACTGAATGTTTTTTACAGGCATGCGTTCATTTAATATTGAATTGACTAGACTTGGTTTTCTGCGGGTAGAAGGTCGCACCACGAGGATCACCATAGTCATCCATGAGGCTCCAGGCATAACCTCCGAAGCGCAAATCGCAAAATCAACCTCAGGGGACAGGCAGGGCCGCAAACAACGGTAAAGCGGAGAGGTGAGAAAGACTTTCGTACTCTGGTGTCCGCTGTTCATAGCCTTGAAGCATACGCACCGCCATTCTTTATCCCATAGCTTCCGACGTGGAGGAACCCTTGAAAGGGAGATAAGCAGCTACACGGCGTGAAGTTCAGCCTCGAAAAGCAAAATGCCTTCTAAGTCGCAGTGTATTTCCTCCCCATCACCACCGTTATGCGGCCACATAAGATCAAGCTGATTGTCTCCCATATGAACGGCAAGATTTAAAAGCGCATTAAAAATTAAAGATTCTCTCAATTTCGACGGTACGATCGACGGCTGCTGCGAGCCGTTAGATAGACCACAAGCGAGAAAGTCTGCTAGGTGGCCCTTCCTAAATTTACGAATCCCGGTCGGCCAGAGAAAGCAGCCTCAATTTGTATGTGTTAACCACCAATGCGTACAGGTGCCTCTGTGGTGAGCCGGGCACAATTATTACTGCAACTACAATTGGGAGATTGTTAACACGAACAATCGGGAAAACTCACCATAAATCACTAAAATACCCTGTCTTGCAATACAATTAATATTTCATAAAGTAATCTCATATATGACGATATTCAGAGTACCACCTGCAAAAGATCTCAGATCTGACCGGCGCACTCGGCGAGGAGGCCAACTAATGGCGGGGATGATTGACGGTGCTGAAGGCGCTCTGAATGTTGTGTTCAATGTGGGTAACTTAGCATGGTATAATTGTTGACCACAATCGTAGTTGCCCCTATTGTGACCTCGACATCTTGTCCATGGGCTGTGGCCTGCCGCCTCTGCCGAGACTTACGTAAGCCGGAGTTAGACATAAACAACGTGACGAAATCTGCATTCTGACCGAGTCCAATATTATCGCGATGTTGGATAGTGTGTCGGGTGTTGCAGCGAGAGCTCTCAGGAAGTATTCTCGTTCTTGCCCGATCACGCGACAAATACGAGACGGTCAAGAGCGAGATCCTGATGAACTCAGAGAAGACGCACGCCACATGGCCCTCGAAGACAATGCAAAATTGGTAGTAATCATCCTTCACAAATTTCGTGGCCCGAGGGTAGGCCCTGGCAATGCTTGGTGTTGATGGAAAGTCACATTGATTTGCGCAGCGTGCTTTGTATCACCCTCTGACACCAAAACTGTGAGTATTCTCAACGCTGCGATTTGACACAAGTGCACCACCTTCTTATGCGTAGGGGCTGTAATCTGATGGTCGCAAGCTTGCTAGCCACAAAACATGTCGTGAACGACTTCTATGATAGTCGCCAAAAGGTTTCGTTGAAGAGAACCCATGCTAGTGACCAAAAGTTAATTACGAATACACCATCACAATTTCTAAGTAATTGTTCCCAAGGTTTTCCTATGACGGATGATGGTCTCCAAAAGGTTTTCTTTGCTGATGCAATATCACTGTTCTCTTACGCTGCTCTTTTTGTCTTTGTTATACCATTGCTATGTATATATTTAATTGTTTTATTTTTTTTATTCATGAGTATGAATTGTAGTGATTATCTCTAGTTGGATTTCATTTACGTATATAGGGTAATTTTATTGCTGAAGCTAAAAGTGCCTAGGATATATACATGGATGCATACGTACGTGTTTATAGTCAATATTAGTAAAAGTATTAATAACTATGTTGACGAGTGTCGGGATTTTTCCCATCGGACAGGTCGGTAAGGTGGTATCACAGAAGCCCATAGTTAATTCGACTTGGTGGTTTAAATCATTGGAGTTCTTCTAGATATTAAAAATATGCGTTTTTTCATGTAGTGTTAATAGTAGTGATAATATTAGCATTTTAGCCTTTTTATCCTTTATATAAATGGTTCAACTTGGCAGTTTTCTCATTCTTATTTCTAGTGTTATTGTTGTAACAGTTATTTTTCCGTGTTGCTTTATTTCTTATTACCATTATTTACTCGTAAGATAACAATGTCAATTTAATTAAAAACTTGCGTCAACGTTTCAAAACTGTGTGACGACGGAAACGCTTCATCGTTGCAAAATAGGCAAGAAACATATTTTTTACTAATTTTATTCTATTCTTATTCATCGACTGGAAATAGTCATGTTTAAGTCACTTATTGGTAAGATGCCTGGTTCAACCAGAGATGGTTGATTTACAAGTTATGACAAAGTTCATGTTTTCTTATTGATGATAAAAATTAGTGTATCACGGAATGAGTTTCAACTTTTATTTATTTTCTTAATTTTTTTCATTTATCTTTTGATTAATAGCTAAGCCTACTTAATGTATTAATTACCCTACAGCCATCTTATTTATAATTTTACATTGATGTTTTTATTCAATATAATTTAATTTCTGATAACAAACATGTATATGTTGGCAAGCTGAATATGTATTAAGGAAAATAACACAGACCCAATACTGGATCAATAACAGCCATTTAAATAATGATCCTTTATGATACATTTTGAATATTAATTTTTATATTAAAAATTTTATGGTCAACGGCTTTTTATTCGCGTTTACCACTTTATCAGTACTCATACATTCTTACAAGTGCTATCGTCCAGTTCTCTATAGTACTCTTACAGGATTGTCGTATTAACAATATTTCACCTTTGTCGTGAGAATGATATATTCTCTTATACGAATGCATGTTTCGGCGGAAATATAGTACAATGAACACTTAATATACCTCTCCATTGTCGATGCTTCCTCACGGCAATAATAACCAGGAAAGCCGATACAAGAGCTATCAATAGTGCAGAGATTAGAAGTCCTATTCCAATCACTGTAAGGAAATAAATGTGTATCAGTATGCAGACAGACTAGCACATATTAAAATGATGCATACAGACCGAGAAAAACGTACGTACGTGTGTACATTCTGATATTGAGACACACATACATATTGATGGAATCTTTAAGTCCTTGGATCCGTCGATATTTCAGGAACATTATAGGCTGTTCTGTCGCAATAGTCACCTTAGCAACCACTTGGTTAAGGCTTGAAGCAGTTCTAATGTACTACAACTACGGTTTTTTATGTTCTATCTTTATTTTGGAATGAGCTTCAGATTATCTGTTCCTTGTCTTTGTATATTCTTTAGTTTTGTTCGAACCTCGTGCAGTATCATATGGCTTGATGCATGGTAATGTGCATCTGCCGCCACTAAGTCTTTGCCTGTTAGACAAACATAGACATATTGGCAATACATACATGGGTTGATTGATGTACTGATTTTATGACTGATCCAATAAAATAATTGCTCTTATCAAATGATATACAGTTTTATCTATTAAGGTAATTATTTTTTTATAACTGACCTTAATTATATAGGTGCGTCCTGTAGTTACCAAAGATCAATGATCTGATTAGTAAATAAAATAGAACACATATAGAGAAATAAATGCATGCCATCGGTAAGAAACATTCTCACTTATCCCGATTGCAAACTATAGAAAGCATGTTTATACCTTTTGGTATAGAGATATATTATCTTTCGCGAAGGTCACGACAGGAAGTAATTATTGAAGCTTAACCGCCTTATGCAATTAATGAATTAGTGATATAATGAACGAATTAATTATTTTGTTTCTCATTGCACATATGGAAAGGATGAAGCTATTCCACTCAATCATTTCGTTAACTTTCACAGCTTACCGTTTACTGTGTAGAAGCTCGCTGCTGTAGGCTTGTTATTTTCTGAAAAGAAAGATAAATATCTAAGGATTCAGAAAAAAACACTAAGAGAAAACGTTCATACTCTTTCGACGAAACACGCATTCAAGACTTTGTTCTCAGTTTAGCTAATGTATATTAGAACTGAATTCTGCCATCTTACACACCTCAAGAACAGAATAGAGATGTTAATGACCTGTTAGTAAACTTGTGCTTGTTAAACACGAATTCCATCCCTCTCAAGTATATTTCCAAACATGAGGTATGTGTTATTATGTCGAGTGAGAGAAAAGGGGAAAAACAAATAAAGTGAGATACTTTGCTGAAAGTGATGTACTGACAGACCAACCAAAACAGAGGGGGGGGGGAAGTGTGTGGGTTTGAGGAGAGTTGCCTGACCAACCAATACGGTGAGAGAGAAAGAAAGAAATAGTGGGAAGATAGAGGCATCCAGGCATTTTCATGTAATAAAATTATATGTTTTAGAACCTAATTATATGTTTCTATTGATAAAAAAAAATAATTAAGAGGGCATTAAATAAATTACAGTGTTTGTCACCATAATCAAGATATTTACCGTTCAGTCTCGACAGGTTATTGCATTTTTGGTTCGCTGATATTTCGAGCACTGTAGATAAATCCGTGGAAAGAGTACACAAACCATTACTACTCTTGTAGGGTTATTTGGTGAAAGTTTTAATTTTAAGGGCCTCAGCACGCTCAAATTCTGGTTCGCTCTCATTCGACAGATTTGAAATATTTTGCCACCGATGCATTCGAGAGAGAGAGAGAGAGAGAGAGAGAGAGAGAGAGAGAGAGAGAGAGAGAGAGAGAGAGAGAGACAGACAGAGAAACAGAGACAGAGAATGAAGAATTGAATTTGAATCACAATCGACTGATTTAATTATATCAACGGCATTTAACAATAAAAACCATATACACATTTCATATGCAGATACATTTCCTATCTGATGTTCTGATATGAGCGAACACAGCGTCTTCTTTTTTGTTTGGATAGAGGAAGTGGATTTCTCAGTCTGGTAATTTCGAAATCATATTTTCAGTTCCTTTGATTAAATCTTCAATGTATGTACGATGTCATATTAGTAAAGTATGACAGATAATATTCTAAATCTTCTAAAGAAATTGTCAAACTTGTCAGCTAGTCTGTTTAAACGTGTTCGCGCACGGAGAACATCTGCATTTTTGTCATTGGCATGACAAGATTATGTGACACCAGGATTCTTCTTAAAAAACTATCACGTAGTTTAAGTGCCAGAATAGCATCTGTGTAAAATTCTCTGTGTAGACAATATGTGCATCAATTTATCTGTTATAAATTTACCGTAAACGTCAACGAATACAGAATCCAAAAGGCGCCCTTTCTCATCCCATGCAAAATAACCGCCCTTGTGAAGCCATTTTACGTTTGGAAAGGTGAAGGAGAATTCTCTTGTTTTCAATGCACAGTTTCGCATTTCCATATCATTCACTATCGGATCATCTGTAGAGTTGCAAACGTCTTTACTCACATTGTAAAGTAGGATAGTTCGGTAAACTTTATAATTGGTATGATCAATTCTAATCGAAGACGTGTTTGTTTCAGGACAAATGAATGAAAGTGAAATGCGTTCCCCTGGACGTGCCGGCAGTATGCGACCTATAAGCAGAACAAAATGAAATAAATTCATTAAAATATCTCTGAACTCCATTGCTTGCATGAAAGATTCATTTCCTTGCAAATAATGACAAATATAATTAATGCTTTAGCAAGACTGTAAGTGGGTTTTGATAAGTAATTATGGAATATATTTTTCAACGTAAAAATAACATACATTCAACCAACATAGAAATAAAGTCTGCCTGATTATTTATATGAATCAGCCAGTATGAGTTCTACTCAATTACCCTGCACCCATATGCATTATGATATAATCTAACAGACCAACAATTCGGCGTAACACATGCAACTATA
>JAECUM010050457.1:0-13104 GCA_016617855.1 Megalonaias nervosa | reverse complement strand
ATATATATATATATATATATATATATATATTAGTAATTAATGGGGATGATACTATAGCGACACGTAGACCGTACTGTTAAATTTGGGGGTTGTACCGTGGCGACAAGGGGAATTTAACATGGGAAATTTAACATGGGTGGGACTATGGAGCAACTGTATAGGGACAATAGATTGGGACTGTATAGGGACAATAGGAATGGAACAGGTAGGGTGACGTCATGGTACTGGTAACAATGTGGCAAGTAGCTGACCTGAATAGGGACAAATACAATAGGGACATAGAGACATATACAACACAATTATAGATTGGTGAACATCAATCGGTCATACCCTAATTATACAACCGACTAAACAAATTTTAGGTAAGAGAATAATGTTTTGGGAGTTAAACATAAACTATACAACAAACTAAATTTTTTTTAGGCAAGAAAGAATAAATCTTTTCGAGGCATATGAAAGTGGTCCTGAAAAGGGCCTTTGGGTTCTTCTTCTATTTACTCCATTTCTTCCACCAGTTCTTCACTTTTCCAATAATTCCTTTCTTCTTCTACTTTTCTTCGTCTGGCATCCAGTCAGGATGTCCCTTGCTCTAAATTTTTCCTGCACCTTTATCCAATTGCTATTCATTCTCTCAAAATCCTCTTTCTTCTTTTTGTTTTCTTTGTCCTTTCTCTCTTTTGCCCATGTCTCTTTAATCTTCTGCACTTCTTCTTCCAATACCTTTTTCATCATGTCTTCGGCTTTCTTTAACTTGTCTAAGCCCCATTTGACAAAAGACCACTCTGTCAAATTGAATATATTTTCCAAAAAGCACCTCACTCTGATGACAATATCAAAGGCCTGCTTCAAGGTGCCTAATCTTACATATTTAGGTTGAATGAAACCTCTTAACTTCTGTACTTGTTCCTCTATCATGCCTTGCACTTCATTCCTGCCTACATTCAGGCTGTTCGCATAGTCTAGGCTACCTGGAAACCTCCATTCTTTTTGAAGTCTTTCCACCACATATGCTCCTTCCATCATCCAGTACCAACTGTGTTTTAACTGGTTAAACATGTTCATCTCGAAAGGTGTTGACTAGTCAATGCGGGTAGCCAGACGGACGAGCGCTCCGCTTTATATTCGTGAAGCACGGACGTGAAGGAAAACATCCCTAACACTCACTTCACACCATATTTACTATCCACACAAATGAACGCGAACGGATATAACACACGCACACACACATACACACACACACACACTCTACAATCCACACAAACGGGAAGAGAAGAAAAAACACACTCAACTATCTACACAGACGAACGGGAACGCATAAAACACGCCATATATACTATCCACACAAACGTACGAGAACGCATAAAACACACCATATTTACTATCTACACAAACGGACGAGAACGCATATAACACACACTCTACTATCCACACAGACGTGAAGAGAAGAAAAAAAATACACTCTACTATCCACACAAACGTACGCGAACGTATAACACACACACACTCTACTATCCACACAGACGGGAAGAGAAGAAAAACACACACTCTACTATCCACACAAAAGGGAAGAGAGTAAAAACACACAAATTGGCAACATGAATAGTCTCTCTTTTATAGAGATCTGATTAGCCCTGTGAAGGGCTGTTTATCCTTTCCAACTTCAGATGCACTTGGCTAATGGTAACACCTCCTAGGTCTGGCCCCACAGACACAACGTCTGCTCCAGTCCTGTTCCCAATTCAGTCTTTCTCTTGGGAGTGCAGAGGAAGTTTGAGTGGCTTCACTATCCCACTCATCTGTTTGTGGGATAGTGAACACTTGTTGTTTTCTCTGTCTTCAATGCCAGAGTCGAGGATGTTGTTCTTGTGGCTGTAGCTGTGGCTGTGGTTGAGGTGGCAGTACTGGTAGTAGCTGAACTCGTACTGGCTGTGGAGGCGTCCTCACCTCAGGCTTGACCTCGCACACGGGTCCTAGTATGAGGTGAGGCAGGATCCCTCGCTTCTTTTCCTTCTCCTCTTCTTTCTTTTTCTTCTCTTCCTCCTCCTCTATCCTGGCTTCTTCTGCAATAGCCTTCATGGCCAATTCGTCCAGGAGGCGTCTGGCATACTCCAGGTGCATCTGAAGTTCTAAACGTTTTGTGATTCTGCTCATCTTCTTCGAAGTTAACAGGTCAACGACGGGTAGCCAGACTGACGATCGCTTCGCTTTATATACTTGATGCACGAACGTGAAGGAAAACATCACCTTACATCAAAACTTACAATACCAAAGATTCACGTTGACTTTTTTACTTACAAACACAAACATGCACTATTGGACAAGACAGAGAAACGAAGTGTGGATTTTCACTGACAAAAAAACGAAGTGCTTATAGACACACTTGTATTTTTTAAAACATAAACACACAAAATTTTGGCAACTGAATTAGTATGTCTTTTCTAGAGTATCGGGGGTAGCCCTGAAAATCGCCGTTTTTGTTGACGGGGGGTGATGGCAATCTTTTATTGTCAAAGATTGCGTCCCCGTCTGGCGGCAGGCTTTCCTACACGATACGGTCTGCTTCTGCGGAAAGAGAAGGGTAACTCTTTGGTGTCCACACGGCAGTCAACAAAACCTCTGTCTGGATCCTGCTGCTGCTGTTGCTGCTGTTCTTTCTGCTTCTGAAGTCTGTACTTCTCTGTCCATTCTTCTTGTTCTTTCTTGATTTTCTCTCTGAAGACCTCTTCCACCAGGTCTTGGGCTATTGATAACATCCTGATATTCTCTATCTCTTCAGGCTTTGGTATCAGGTTTAGCCTGACACGATGTAAATTCACGTAAACTTTGTTCAGTTTGGCTAGTCTGTAAGGCATGTTCATTGGTTGACGAGTCAACCATGGATGGCCAGACTGGAGACCGACCCGCTTTATATGGTTCAAACGCGGACGCGATAGAAAACATCCCTACTAGGGTTTTTCCTTGAGTCGAAACGCTATGATAGCTAATGTCATGGTGAGGGATAGAGAGAAGTCAAAGAGCATATATTCACAGTGTTTTTTGAAAACAAACGACAGACACATTTTTCAAAACACAACATTTTTTATTCAACAAACAATTAACCACTAACAATTAACAATAACATTAAACAAACATTTTTTGACAAGGTTGACTACGTTGTGAAATCATGTGAGATTTCCATTGATAGAAGTCATGAGGCCATTGATGTACACTACGTTTCTTAGCTAAAGACAAAAGATAGCAATAATGGTCACAAAACCATCGATCTACTTTCTCATTGTTTCTAGAAGAGTTACGATCAAAATAAGTCACTAAATGTTCTAAAGTATATCCAAGACTGCGTTGATGAAGAAAATGCACACAATCTTGTCCACACACCATGGAATCTGTGTCTTGTAATTTCACATTATTGAATCGTGTCGTCTGGGCATTTCTTCTCATAAAGTCGATGATGTCTTCTTCCAAAGGCGGTAATCCATACGAATCAAAATATTCTTCACAATCCTCTTTACGGAAGTAGACGGCTACCCAGTGGGTTCCTGGGAGGTGACTGTCGTCCGTGTTGATGACATAAGCTTGATGGTCTTGAGGTTTGCGATGAGGTAGTTCATCTTTAGCACACACGACAGGATTCCAAGAAGCAGTGTACGAACTGTTGTTCAAAAGGTAATAAAGTTCTCAGGTATCTATTTTTTGTTTTGCTGTTTTTTTTTGTTGGTTTGTTTGTTTTTTTCACAGGTAATGATAAGTCATCAATTCAATTCTGACTTTTTCTTTGAAAATGTCTGTCAAGTAACCGTTTCTTTGTTTCGTCTCTTCACTCTGGGCTAAGAGAGCTTCGATGCAATAGATTTCCACAGTAGAGAGTGGAGGGCAGGAATGATCACGCAAGCCGTTATACCACTCATGCAACACTGCTTCTTCCGAGATGAGACTCCAAGCGTCGTCCAGATACTCGTCCAATTTTTCTTCTTGACTCATCATCAGACATTTATCATGCTGAATTTGACTGGGATGATCATTCTGACATCCATCGCAATCTTTCTTGGTCAGTTCCGTAATTTTATCCGCCATTTGTTTGGCAAAACAGGACAGTAAAGATTTTTCTTGTTCTGGCCATCTGGACGTGACCACTACGTCCTCTTCGTCTTTGTCTTGTGGTTCTGCTTTCACCGTATCCTCCCATTCCATTTCCAAAGCTTCTCTACCGTTCAAAGAGGGAAGATTGTCTTCCATAGTTTCTAATAGTCTAGAATGATTTCTCTCAAACTGTTAATTTCTATGGCATTATCGAATTCGTCATACAGAACGACGTTTACCGTCCCGGTGAGAGCTTCTGCAAACTGAAGTTCCACACGCAGGTGACCGGATTTTATAGGTTGGAAATATCCCTCGTCGCTGCCTTGGTCTAGAGTGAAATCAAAGGTCCACAAAGTGCAACCTCTTACATAATCTTTGTACGAAATACCGTGACTGGTGTTGGTTCTTAGTTGTCCGGCAGTTTCGTACAGGGATAAGTACGACCTTAAATAAATCTTCTGGGCAAAGTTAGGTTCGAAGGGTCTATTGCACAAAGTCTTGCCATCGCGACTGACTTCGATCTTGGACACTCTGTAGTGCTTAAATTGGAAAGGATTTTGATTGTAGGCTCCCTTGAGGGCTGCATTGCTGACGATACCAACGATTAAACGTTTGGGTAACTGTCCTTGGAACAGATGATCTTCGATCTTGGATCGAAGTCCAGCAGCAGTGGTGAAAGTTTTCACTTCTACGCGTTGTATCGGGTACTTGGAGATCGTGTTGCTCAATGTGTGACTGATGTCATTTCCAGCTTTAGGCAACACTTCTACGCGGCGCACGTAAAGTCTGGCTTCTTGGATGATGGTTTTGTACTCGTTCGCATGAGCCATCAAATGGAAAGCGACACTGCTGCGATTGAGTCTCAGGCGAATATCCACTCCGTTGAGCAAACACGTGTCTTGTAACCACATATCTAAATGCAAACGATCTATCAGTTCTAAACTACGACCTTGCAGGATTTTCTTTCGACGGTCGTTAAAGCCCACATTGTGAGGATTTTCAACTGCTGTCAGGGTTGTGTCGTTAAACGTGTCCTCGCCTGCTATGTCAGGTTTTCACACCACGCAAGCATCCAGATGAGTGTTCTTGGCCTCTTTTCCGTACGTCAAGAGATTTTCCAGGTACGCTTGGTAAGGGTAAGTATCCATGATACTGCTGACCAGTTTGTTATTCAAGTACAAATCCACTTCGCTGAACAAGGAATGCATGAAATTGTTGACGGGAGCTACTCTGGCATCGGCTCCCGGATTGGTGTTGTCCGTTTTGATCACTTTTAGTTTCAGGTACAAATAACTGCTATTCGGATCGATGTCATCTTCGGGCTGTCCTTCGATTTCAAACTCGATGAGAGCTGAATCCGTCAAAGAGGAGACGGGATGAAATTCGACCCATTGGGATTCTTTCATCGTCATCATGGTGGGTGGCATGGCAAACAGATCCAGTTCCGACTTGGAACATTCGTAAGACTCTCGGTGCATCATTTTCTCTGATTTAATAATCAAAATCGTCTAAGTCTCTGACAGTTCTTCTTTTCTTGGTCTTTCTAGCTCTGAGGGTGTGAAGTCCTCTGAGGGGGGTGTCTTCCTCGTCTCTTTCTGCCTTGTCATTGCTGTGGCGTCAGGGAAGTAGGAATGCCTGACTCGACAGCGCCCGGGGCATTTATAGGAGTTTCTCGTCGGTCCAAAATGTCTTTGCCCGTTTGAAGCAAGACATTTTTGCCTGCTGTCAAGAAGGCTTCTTTGGGATTTTGTTTCCAATGATGACATTTTGGAGAAATTCTTTACCTTGCTTCAACGCGGCATCTCTGAATGCGTGCAATGCCCGTATCACCATCGGTTTCAAAACGGAAGCCACCGAACGAAAGGCTGATTTCAGCATATATCATAAACCATGTCCTCGCTGTCGAGTGACTCCTTGGTACACAGGACACATGACTGACAAGGTGTTAGAGTAATCGTTTTCGAAAATGGAGTTTCACTGTGACTTTCCCTTTGGTGAATGAAATATTTTGTCCCAGATCTCCTTTTACAGTAATGTTGACAGTACCGAAATACAACTTACTGACGCGCATATAGTGAGGATGTACAAATTCGCGGTCAACGTGATAGGTGTTTCCACCTTCCTCGTCAGCGTTCGTGGAAGCATCCACTTTCAAAGGAATGACACGCAGTAAAGGTACGGAGGTGTGTCCCACCACGTTGTACTCCGCCACATCGGAGTACACAAAGGTCAAATTCAGTCCATGGTTCATTTCTACGGGGATCGAAAATATTTCGCAAAGTCCGAGTTGCTGGTAACGGCTGTTATTTCGTTGATAATCTTGATCAACTTAGGGTCTCCATCCAAAATGTCATACAATTCAGGACAAAATGTAATGGCCAACACTTTGTCCTCTGAAAATTTGATTAGTAGGCAACGAGCTGTTTTGTAGTATTCGATCGTGACACTTTTTCTGGCTTTCTACAACGCTTCGCCAAACACGCCATTGAACCTGTCAGCAATTTCGTTCACCAAATGTTGGCCAGTAAAATAATAGCTTGGGGGAATTTTTAACCGATAAGTGGTCCGTTTAGTTTGGGGGTCTTGTGATTTCATAGAGTCACCTGACGCGTTCATCCAAGTGTTGTTGCACTTGCTCGTCATGAACTTCTACCGTAAAAGTGTTTTGATTTTCGATGATGTTTTTGATTTGTGTAGGGTGAATCATTTCCGCCAAAGCCACTTCCCAATGGGCTTCTTCATCCAATTGGATGGCCTAAGTTAATTTGGCCGTGTAATAGGATAAGGTGTTATTGGGAGGAGAAGCGTCTAAAAGAGAGTTGTTGTTAGAATGGTGACTGTTGGAAGGGGAACTGACGTTGGACGCAAGGCTCCCGTTGTTGTTCCCGTTGGAGGAATATTTCAAGGACGGATTGGGAAGAAGGTAACCGATGCAACTGCTAAGTAAAATGGTCCACAATTGTTTGTCTCCTTGTTGTAAACTCAAATTGGCAATGGCAGCACTGATGGCACAATACGCCACAAAGATTTGGCAGAAAAAGACGATTTGCGTTTTAGGCACACGTTCTCCACACCACACCCACAAGGGTTGCTTTTGTAGATCGTGCAGAGAAGAACTGGGGGAAGGATTGGTCACTGCAGTAGCTCAGCCTGTGTTGAAGGGCATGATGGTCACTTCTTTTTATAGTCGATGATTTGCGAAGCGTCGATCCAAGAGTCAAAACTGGGAGGATATCCTTTCCAATGTACTTTGACTTCTTGGACACGACGTTTTGACACTTTTCGGGTTCTTCGATCGAGAATGCTTTCGATCTCGTACACGTCGTCTTCTTTTTTGGTCACGCGTTGTAACTCGAGCAAGTAAAACGTTCCTTTTAACACTTCCCCGTTCATGTCTTCCAATTTATAGACGAGAGGATACCGACCAAGCACTCGTTCAGTAACACGAAACAATTCGGTGGTCCAGTTGGGTAAGTAATCTTTGTAGAAAGTGCGTTTGTTTTTACAAATGCGCACCCAATCTCATGCTGCCAACTCTCCGCCTTTTTTGGGGACAGTCGCTGTCGGGGACGTACCGAACATGCGCTCGAAGACGGTCACTTCGTTGTCGGGAGTCACTTCTTGGGAGGCACGTGCGATGCTACGATGGTAAGATTGGTTGTACGCTTGGACTAGGTGCGGAAAGACGTCGATGTACTTGAGAGTGTGTTGATGCGTAAAATATTTCCACATCTGTTCTTTCAAGGTGCGATAGAAACGTTCCACTATGCTGGAATTGGTTGCGGGATTCTCGGTGGTGAAAAAATGAATGTCACGTTTCTTCAATTCATTTTGGAAAGCTTGGTTCAGAAATTCGATGCCTTTGTTGGGTTGCCATCGATGAGGGTGACGCCTGTTGGAGGGCTCGCACTAATTTACTCTCGATTTGGAAGTCAATGGCATGACCCAAAGAAATTTGGAAAAGACGTCGATGACACGAAACAAATATTTGCAGCCACGATTGTAGGTGGCCAAATGAGAGACATCGGCTAAATCAGCTTGCCATTGATGATCTATGCCCTCCACACGGGTGCGAGTTCTGGAAAATTTTCGTCGAATGGGTTTGTGTAAGGTGTAAGTGGCTTGTTCTTGTAACCATCGTTGCGCTTGAGGTAAACGGACACTTTTCAGTCGAGCTTTGGCAGCACGATACAATTTCTGAACACCTCCGTAACCTGCAGGATGGGATGGATCGTAGTAAATGCAGGCTAACACCTTGTCCATTTTTAAATAAGTGATCCACTCTTCACTGATTCTACTGACTCTTCACTGGGATGTGGGGGTGGTTTAGAAACGGCTTTACGTGTCCGATGTGCTACGGGAGTAGATGTCGAAGGTAGTTTTGGTGGTGGCAGTGGTGGTGGTGGTAATGGGATGGCTTTGGTCTTCTTTTCTTTTTTCACTTCTAGTTTCCCTTCTTTCTTTTTGATTTCTGTCGAAGGAGGAGTGGACATCATCTTTTGAAGCCAAGCGTTAAGTTCTCTTCGTTGGGGTGTAGGGGATGGGGTCATCTAGGACACTGCAATATTGCTAGGGATCGGAGCTGCTGACGGTGTTTGAAAGACTTCTCGTGTCTCTTCTTCCTCAGGCATCCGTGGGGTTGCATCTGTCTTGACCGCTGGGAGTGGTGGTGGGGGTAGTAGTGGACTTTTATCAGGGTCATAAAATCTTTCAGAGTGGGTAGAGCTGTTTCGTCTAAATCATTCTGGTGAAAGAGTTGTAATCATCGCAACAGTTGACCGAATCGTTGCGATTTTTCCGTTTCTGACAAATCGCTGAGATCCATCAATGGTTACAATTCGTGTTGTAACTGGGACATCTCGGTCCAGTGAGAATTGGGAGGTAAATGCGGGGTCCGTTGTTCTTGCAACAATTGTATTCCATCCATCGTTTGTAAGGCTCTAAAGGCTGTTTTCGTCCTTCCATTTCATTTCAAGGGTCACGTCTGAAATCTTTTCATTCCAGAGTTCCCTTTTATCTTCTTGACCCTTTTATCTTCATCCCAGGATTCGTCCCATCGTTCCCAATACTCCTTTCAGCAAAGGTCCTCCTATTGTTCCCAGCAAGGGTCCTAACAGGGGAAAATTCCTCCGCGTTGTAGGAACATTATTTTCTTTTGACGAATGGGGATTTTCTTTTGGACCATTTGGCGAAGAACGTGTCGATGCTTGGCTAAGCATTCTTTCTGATGTTTAGACAAAGATATCGTGCCTTTCAAGACATTCAGGCAACATTTGCTCACGGTATCGATGACAACTTTGAGGAGGTTTGAAGGAGTTTTTCTCGCATGGGTGGAGAAGCTTTGGACAGGACGAACAACATGTCCCAATGTTTGACTAAACGAGGAGGCAGTCCATTCCTTTTCTTTCCTTTGAGGGTAGAAGAAGGATGTCTTTTTTTTTTTGGAGGAGGGTGACATCTTTGTTGGTTAGTTTGTTCCGGGACACACACCAAGAGATACACTTACCTCGATGACTTGGCACACGGCCTTTTATCCTTTTTTTTCAATATCGCTTCGTCATAAAGGTGACAATTTGTTTTCCAAAATCGGCAAAGAATCCTCCACTTTGGTGACTTCTCCTTTTCTTTGGACGAGTGTGTCTTTTCAGGGACAGATGTCGATGTTTGGCTAAGTGTTTTTTCGGAGGAAGTGACTGTCCTTTTCTTTTTCCTTTTCCTTTTTGGACAGAAGAACGACGATGCTGAAAGTGTGCACGTCTTTGAGGGGACATCTTTGGGCGTTCAAGAGGACAAAAATACTGATCCCTATCGTTTGCCACAGGTCTTTTTATACTGGAATGCGCTGCCACTGACTGTCGGCTCGTCGTGACATTTTCATGGCAGGCATGACAGGTCGTGGAGGAAATCGCAACGGACTCAATCGGGACAGTTCTTGCTTGGACAAATCCAGTAAACTCTTTAACAGACCCGATCTCTCTTGGACTTTGATTTTGGCGGCAGGTACTTTGTGAGCAGCGGCAACTGCCGCTAAAGAGGAAAAGGGTGTCACCGCTGGAGGGGAAGTTTTTGGAGACGCGGGTTTCAAATGTTTCACCAAATTAGGAAAGACACGTGTCAAATCGGGTTTGGCAGGCATCACCAGCAACGGAGAAGTGGAAGAACCTGAATCTACTGGAGACGCAGTCACCGCTGCGGCAGGTCGTGGTTTGCGAATGTAAGGTTGCGTCCTTTCGGCTCTACCTCTCTTGCGGGTATAAGCTGTTTTCTGTGGGCTTTTCTTTTTCCTTGTCCGAGGCTCTGACCTGGTCTTGACACCGTTACTCCTTTTCGTTGTCTTCTGGGTACGTCGGGGAGTGGCTTTTTTCTTGGGTAGGACTTTGGGAGCATTGGGATTCCATTTTAAAAGGGAGCGAATGATGACACCTCCTAGAGAATCGCTACCTCCAGGCTTCAAAATGATTTGCTTTTGGTTTTAGTGTCAATGCGAGTATCTGCCAGTTGCGTCAAGGCTACTTTGTTTCTCTCAAAAAAACGTTTGGTTTGATGTGGAATCTGAATGATGCCTTGCAGTAATTGACGTGATGTCACCGTAAACCATCGTAAGACTTCTTTCAGACTGGCTTCTAAGACACGACCACGTATTGGTAGATTTTTTTCGCGATTGATGCGAACAAGGCACGAATCAATTTAAAGGGAAGATGAGACTGAAGGGATGTCATGTTGACACTGTGTGAGACACCCAAAGTGACCGAGGTTTTTATAGACTTTTATGAAGTCGACGGAGACGTGTACACGACAGGTCCTCCGTCTTGGCACCAGTAGTAAAACAGATGGGTACGAAATCGCAAATAATCGGGGGTGATGTGTTTTAAATCTACGATTAAATAAGCGTGTTGGGTTTAAGTGGCATCCTGGTACGCATGAGTCAGCCAAGGCGTTCCTAACTGTTTGGCTAAGACTTGCACATGCGATTTATCTCCAGGGCTTTTAAACAAGACCACGTAATGAGCATTGAGACTGATGGTGCGATGGACTTTACTTTGTTGAAACAAATTTTGGGTAATGTAAATGACACTGGCATTACGATGATGCTCTTTGCGCGTAAACCACAGTTTAATTTCTTCTTCGTCTTCTCCTAACATGTTGTCGAAGATGACCGGATGGGTATGACTAGGGTCAGACACGATCCCGTCGTCTTCGCCAGGAATGCCTTCCACGAACACGATGGAATCGCCTTGATTTTCTCGCAAAAAGCTGTACGCTGATTGCCATTCTTTGTAACACTACACGATTCGTTGAGGTGGACGATCGATCAAATGATGTTTATGTTCTATCAAACGTTTGACAAATTCCGTTTTGCCGGAACCGCTAGGTCCAGCAATGAGCATGTTAAAGGGATGGCTAAGATACAAGGCCTCCCAACTGGCACGATCTACGTGTTAATCAATGACTTTGAAAGTGGAGGAAGAGGATGTAGAAATAATTGAGGTAGCCAGAGTACCGTAAGAAATGTCACTTTTGTCACGAAGACAGACAAGACAAGAGTTTTTATACTTTTTTTCAGGACACGTTTATTGCCATCTTTAATTGTGAACAACACGAAAGACAAAAATGCATGAAAGCCAAATGGCTAAGTACATGAATAAAAGACACATCAAAACGATCATAGTGGAATATAAACAAGTCTTTGTACAACATTTTTAGTGATCAAGATGTTGTACCGTAGGGGTAGTGTGTAACGTTCTTAGAATGTCTACACTCCTTGGCACAGTCACACAGGGGTCCTCCTGGAATGGTCTTTCGGGGATGTCGATGACAGACCTGTCCTGTCCTGAAGGGAGTGACTCTTGTTCTTCTTCTGGTACTGTCACTAACACAGGTTTAAAAGTTACTTTTTTCACTGAACGTTTAAAGTCAGGATGACAAATCTTGGGCATAGTGTGCCACCTCTTTTGTCCAAGCCTCGAAACCCCAACTTTTCCAGTCACGTACATCGTTCCAGGGAGGGTGTAAATCACAGGCTACACACATCATCGTACACATCTTCAGTACCTAAAAGTTGACGAATCTTTCTATCCTGTAGAGGTCAAAAAGCATCGAGATGAAAGGGCAAAGCTTTAAACAGAATGAGTCTCTCGTGTACATTTAAAGGGACCACTTTCATGTTTTGGTTGGTATGTACTGTTCGTAAAGAGTCCACAAGGAATCGGCCAGTAAACGAAATCCCAGAAAGCAAGTCGCTAAGACACACACCACACGTCGACCCCAATTCAACGGACATAGTTCTCGTAATAGGTGTTGGTAATCGTCCACCGTTTGAATATTGTCATTGATTTTCTTCCACGGAATCTGTTCTATCACGAGTGATAAAGGTCGTGGCATGGTTGTCCGTTTTTATGCTCGGAGGCAATACGTTTACTTTCTGCACAGAGATGATCGTACTCCAGTGGAGAATCTAAATTGTTCAGTCACTAACTTGCATATCACACACTGGTCAGGAGTGTCCTCTTGAACTAAGTTTACATTGTGCAAAAGATTTTGGTAACCCTCTAACTCTTCTTCTGGAATTCGTTGCAGTAAGCCTACCTTGTAGTAAACAAAAGTCAGTAACAAACAAATCCTTCTCACCCACGGGTAGTTCATCAATGTCTGACCACTGAAACGCTTTCATCAGAATCAATCCTCTTATAGCATTTAGGTACCAGTGGTTTAAACATCGGTGACGTAACGGATGTAATTGTTTTTTGCGTTCTTTACTGGATCAATTTGACAAACAAAAGGGTAAAGTTTCTTCTGAGGCAAATTCACCCTAGTCTATCCTTACACAAACAGTATTTTTTGATACATCTAACATACGCTTACAAAAGGCTTCTCGTAAAGGTGTAATGTCCGCTGGTCGATCCCATACCCACCATGGTAAATTTAGACAGTCATTGTAATTCTGTTCTAGCTCTTTGCCGTCTGGAATTGCACAACTCATTTGAATCTTGAAATAAGTACATCGATATCCATTAGGTAGTTGTTGAA